>CM060956.1:10887881-10952881 GCA_030765055.1 Mantis religiosa
TGCAATACCTAGCATCCTGGGCCCGGGTTAAATTCCCGTAGCCGACCTACCTGACCCATAGGTTTTTTCGGAGGTTTCCGGGTCGCTATGTGAATGCTGGGTAGGTTAATTACATTCCCCGAATTTCCTGTCACTCCGTTTCATCTCCATTATCATTTCATATCATCTCTCATCTGGTGGTCTCTTTCAGCGTACATGTGTCGGCGAGAGTGTCGGTGGTGCATGGCAGGATGATATGCTCTGAGGAAAACTACTTCCTCCTCCGGTAGGTCGGTTGTCGGTCTCCGCTCACCTGCTGGGACCATTTCGGGACCGCCAGACAGGGAACTTTGGGGCTCGGCTGCTGGGCTCGTTGCCGTCCCGCTGTAGGGGAGCGAGTTCGTTGTCCTGGCCTGTCGGAGGAAGTCTCTATCCAAGTAAACTGTAGGGACCCTGCCCTCTGTACTGTCGTGGCTTGTAGGGGAGCGAGTTCGTTGTCCTGGACTGTCGGAGGAAGTCTCTATCCAAGTAAACTGTAGGGACACTGCCCTCTGTACTGTCGTGGCTTGTAGAGGAGCGAGTTCGTTGTCCTGGCCTGTCGGGGGAAGTCTCTATCCAAGTAAACTGTAGCGACCCTGCCCTCTGTACTGTCGTGGCTTGTAGGAGAGCGAGTTCGTTGTCCTGGCCTGTCGGGGGAAGTCTCTATCCAAGTAAACTGTAGGAACCCTGCCCTCTGTACTGTCGTGGCTTGTAGGAGAGCGAGTTCGTTGTCCTGGCCTGTCGGAGGAAGTCTCTATCCAAGTAAACTGTAGGAACCCTGCCCTCTGTACTGTCGTGGCTTGTAGGAGAGCGAGTTCGTTGTCCTGGCCTGTCGGAGGAAGTCTCTATCCAAGTAAACTGTAGGGACCCTGCCCTCTGTACTGTCGTGGCTTGTAGGAGAGCGAGTTCGTTGTCCTGGCCTGTCGGAGGAAGTCTCTATCCAAGTAAACTGTAGGAACCCTGCCCTCTGTACTGTCGTGGCTTGTAGGGGAGCGAGTTCGTTGTCCTGGCCTGTCGGGGGAAGTCTCTATCCAAGTAAACTGTAGGGACTCTGCCCTCTGTACTGTCGTGGCTTGTAGGAGAGCGAGTTCGTTGTCCTGGCCTGTCGGGGGAAGTCTCTATCCAAGTAAACTGTAGGGACACTGCCCTCTGTACTGTCGTGGCTTGTAGGGGAGTAAGTTCGTTGTCCTGGCCTGTCGGGGGAGGTCTCTATCCAAGTAAACTGTAGGGACACTGCCCTCTGTACTGTCGTGGCTTGTAGGGGAGTAAGTTCGTTGTCCTGGCCTGTCGGGGGAGGTCTCTATCCAAGTAAACTGTAGGGACACTGCCCTCTGTACTGTCGTGGCTTGTAGGGGAGTAAGTTCGTTGTCCTGGCCTGTCGGGGGAGGTCTCTATCCAAGTAAACTGTAGGGACACTGCCCTCTGTACTGTCGTGGCTTGTAGGGAAGCGAGTTCGTTGTCCTGGCCTGTCGGGGGAGGTCTCTATCCAAGTAAACTGTAGGGACACTGCCCTCTGTACTGTCGTGGCTTGTAGGGAAGCGAGTTCGTTGTCCTGGCCTGTCGGGGGAGGTCTCTATCCAAGTAAACTGTAGGGACACTGCCCTCTGTACTGTCGTGGCTTGTAGGAGAGCGAGTTCGTTGTCCTGGCCTGTCGGGGGAAGTCTCTATCCAAGTAAACTGTAGGGACACTGCCCTCTGTACTATCGTAGCTCCTTGAGTCGGCCGCCCTCTGTCTCCTTCGCCTCATCCTTCCTCCCGGTGGTGTCCTCACTTGGGGACATAGGAACAATGGGCCCAGCATGGTGGCCTACGTACCGAATTCCCTCCGTAATGAAATCCCAATCCCAATCCCACCCTGACCGGGATACGAATATGAGACAGACACTCTACCACCATGTTACAGAGGCGGGCGAAAAATTTCTTTAACGACTTTGCAATTTTGAATTTCTTTAGAATATCCTTTGAAGTCCACTACATTCACGGTTACTTTTTTTATAACTGATAAAAGATACACAAAAATTACTCCGCAAAATGCCTGATCTCCTTAAACACACTATTTACGTCTTGCGAAGTTTATTGTAAGGTGAATCATTTCAGAGATTTCCTGTTTATTTGAAATTTTCCAAAACTTAAACTTTTCTTAAATATGAAGTCGTTTTCGTGTAAATTTTATATCTCTTGGCCATGCAATGAGAATGGAATTCCATAGTCAACACGTAAGGACCAGCTCTCAAAATATTCGACTATCGCATACTTCCCATATTCCCTTTGCATCAACTAGAACATTAGCAACAGCATAATTTTTCCAATTTTTTTATCTTGATTGATGAGAAATAGTCGTGTACGAATAGTAGCCCCTCTTTAGCGTGGTGGCTGCGTATCTGCCTCACATTCAAGAGGTCCCCAGTTCGCATCTCGGTTAGGGTGTGTTATCTGGAGAAGGTCTTATAGCCGGCCCTCGTAGCTACGGTCGTTAGAGCGTATGTCTCTAGCGTGCCGTCGCGTAGAGGGTCACGGCTTCGAGTCCCTCCTTGGCCATGGGTGTTTTTGAGTATTGTGTATATGTGTGAAACTAAAGAAAACATAGTAAAATAAACGGAAACAATAAACGGTTAAATAGGGAAAAGAATATATATATAAATAGTTTGTAAAAGAGTAGAGAGAGTTATGTGAGTGTATCACAACTGTATTTTAATTTTGGAACTCTTAATTGTAACACATAAGGCATGTCCACAATAATGATGCAGCGCAGAAACTGTTTTATTTATTGACGAGGCAGCAGTGAAATTGATTTCCTTGTCCACAATTCGTGCATTTTCTCGAACGCGGGTTCATTGCGCAATGTGACATTTGAAGGCAAGACTTCCCAGATGCAACAATAATAACCTGACCGTTGTACAAAACAAATCTTGGTGTCATCTTGGCTCGACTGTCAGGCGATTTCAAAACTTCACGGCTTTCTTTTGTTATTTTTGCGACGTTACATGTTTTTACTTCCAGAATCATCAATTAAAGCACTCGATTCCATTGTAGTCACATTTTGTTCGGCACGAAAACTTTGCTAATTTCAAACGGCGCCTTTGCGCTAGACACAAATCTTATTATTATTATTTCGTTTCCTCTTTTATGGTTATAATGGCAGGTTTGAGAACTTTTATGGTCTGTAATGAAGTCTGTAATTAATGGAAGTTAAAGTTCACACGGGAAAATGTTTCCCTAAACATTCCATCTTTAAAACAATTTACAAGTTGTTTATATTTTGGTTCAAGCTTTTATGTGACACCATTTAGACTATCTCACATATAAGATTTTAAAATGTCATACTTTGTATTCACGTGCAATTCTCCAGATATGTTAGTTATCTTCTGCAATATCAAACTGTCTAATGTTACACTAAGACGTTAATCCAGACCAGTTTTGAAAGGGAAAAAAAAGTTGTTTAGCGTATTAAATGAAGGTTTGTTTTACATACGATAAATTGCTGTTCGGATTAAGTACATTACTCGAATTCTCTTGCCAGCGGTCGAATTTATTGCACTAAAGAAGAAGGAAAACTAAGTGATAAAGAAGATTTTATAGACATTTTTGAAAAATATCGATGGCTTTTCCGGTGTTGATGAAGAAGACATTGACAATGACGGAGGTTATAAACTGATTACAGAGGAAGACATGCAGTGCTACTGAAAATGAAGAGTATTCTGATTCGGACCATGTTGATAAACCAGCTGTGGTTGTGACCTATGCACAAGTAGTAACAAACAATGCAAAATTGATACTTTATTTTGAGAGTCAAGACGAAACATTGCCAAGTCAACTTCTAATGTTAAAGTAGATGTGAGATAAGTGATACACTAAACTGAGACAGCAGAAGCTCACTGACTTGTTTACTACTGACTAGTTTGTAGCTATATTGTGTACAAGCAGTAACAAACATAGAGAAATTTAAGTTTTATTTCGAGAATCAAGACAAATGAACTTCTAATGTTAAAGCAGATGTGAGATAAGTGATACACTAAACTGAGACAGCAGAAGCTCACTGACTTTTTTACTACCGACTAGTTTGTAGCTATATTGTGTACAAGCAGTAACAAACATAGAGAAATTGATGTTTTATTTCGAGAGTCAAGTCAAATGAACTTCTAATGTTAAAGTAGATGTGAGATAAGTGATACACTAAACTGAGACAGCAGAAGCTCATTGCCTTTTTACTACTAACTAGTTTGTAGCTATATTGTGTACAAACAGTAACAAACATAGAGAAATTGATGCTTTATTTCGAGAGTCAAGACAAATGAACTTCTAATGTTAAAGTAGATGTGAGATAAGTGATACACTAAACTGAGACAGCAGAAGCTCACTGACTTGTTTACTACTGACTAGTTTGTAGCTATATTGTGTACAAGCAGTAACAAACATAGAGAAATTGATGTTTTATTTCGAGAATCAAGACAAATGAACTTCTAATGTTAAAGCAGATGTGAGATAAGTGATACACTAAACTGAGACAGCAGAAGCTCACTGACTTTTTTACTACCGACTAGTTTGTAGCTATATTGTGTACAAGCAGTAACAAACATAGAGAAATCTATGTTTTATTTTGAGAGTAAAGCCGAAACATTACCAAATTAAATTCTAATGTTAAAGTGGATGTGAGATAAGTGATACACTAAACTGTTTTCCAGCATGTCTTTGAAGACTGGCAGAAACGCTGGGACAAGTACATCGCATTCAGGGGAGACTATTTTGAGAAGGGCCATCAAAATTATGAGGATGAGTAAAGGTACGTTGTCAAAAAAAAAAAAAAAATTGTGATCTTTCTTTATTGAACAGCCCTCGTACTTTAAAAATATCAAGATATTTAATTTAATTTGTATTATTTATACAATTTTCGTATAAAACTTGACAATAGTATTGTATACCTTGATTACAATTAACATAAAACTGATATTAACTCTTTTACAGGTTTCATCACGGCACTGAATTGACGTTTGTTTACGTTTAAGTTCTTCCATCAAAAGACGATTTTTTTCTAGCTGTTTTACTGAAATTATTGATTTTTCCTTCTCTCGTTGCCATCACTACCAATCAAACTTAATTTTTACCAGTCCATGTCACGCATTACATAATCTCAGTTTTAAAACTACCAATCATAAAACATCACATCATATCACTTACATGTTGCGTCACCTCATGACCTACTGAATTTTAACAATTTCTTTTCTTATTCATTTTAACATGTCCATATCGATTCTTAAATCATTAAACATGTTTAAATAATTTTACAATTCTTGGGGCCTAAACCAAAACAACAATTGCAGTTTTTAAAATTTTTGATGAAGGACCTACACTGATACTTCCAGACTGTGTAGGGTTTATTCTGATTAAAGACATATTTCCAACACCAGTCGAGAATCATACCCAGTACCTCTGAATTCAGAAGACAGAGTACTGAACACTCGACCGCAAAGACAGTGAGATCGGCTTTTGTTTTATTAATATTACCTTGCAGCACATTTGGTATTTAAGTCGAGGCTATTACTTGAGTATACAATTTTGCATATAGGTATCTCGTCTGAGGTAATGAACCGTACAAAATGCAACTACTGGAGACCAACGGATGTGCACGAGTGACTCAGAAGATGATCTTCTCACCTGAACGAATTGAAGTTCGTTTGTTAAATAAGCACCTATTTCTGTCGATTGTGTCATCTTAGCCCGACGTTCAATTGTGGGAATAGGCTGCGGTTAACGTCCCAATTGCCTGTACACGAAACTGATCTCAGATAAGGATTGCAACAGCTTCAGCGTTAACATCACCACTTCAAACACGGTTATCTAAAAAAAGTCCTCACAAACATTAAATCAAAATCAAATGTACACCGATTTGTCTTAGCAAGTCAAGATTACAAACCAAACATTATATAAAAGAAAAAAAAAAACATAATAATAAAAACCATACCTAGGCTTAATTGTTATTATTTTTGTTAGAGTGATTTTTTCTTTACTTTATTAGAAAAATATTAGGCTATATTCATTTACGAAAGGGGCCTAATAAAATAAGATTTGTAGGTATTTTACAACGTATTTGATATATGTTGAAATACTTGATCCTTGAAATGTTGTCAGTGGGGTGCAATATTTTAACCAAATTATAGTTACTTCTTCAGCATATATTAGAGATATTGGTGGTCTTAATTGAAACTAGCACTTTTAATGATAATGAGGCTTTTGAGAGGAGGAGCATTTCTAAGAAAATTAAAGCACCACATATAATTTTTGATCACAGGTGAAATTTATTGGGATTTTAATTAAGTTACGTTCTCCAACGTTAAGTCATATCGAAGGACTACTGAAATTGGTAAAATTATGCCCAAATAAGCCCAAAGTCTATTGATTTTAGAGTTACCCGACAATCACTTTTATGGATAAGGGAAAACCCCGGGAAAGCCTTATCCAGGTAGCTCACCCTGAGAGAGATTCGAGCTCGGGATCTCTTGAACGTGAGGCAGAAAAGCTACAGGCGGGCTCTATAAACACGGTTGCCAGATTTAACCTCCTGCGATTTTTATCGTTGGGAGACATTAAAATAGAAATTTCACAAAATAAAGTTACGCTCTTACCAATAGCATTTAGTCAATTATTTTGGTCATTTATTAGAGCAGATGTAAGAAATGCTTGAACATGGAGAGGTCACAGTTGCAATAACTTATTGCGGATACACGAGTACAAAGTAATTTATTTTAAATTTATTTTCACTATTATGTACTTAAAGTAGAAGTATTGTAACACTCCGCGCTGCGACTTCCACATAGATCTATTGCGACTAACAACACCTAGGAGGAAAGGATGAAGGTGGTTTACCGGAAAATATACGAGTTAGTTGGAGAATTTACTGTCATGTCTGTATGTTGGTCATAGTAGCTCAGTGGTTTAGAGCAACCGCACGGAGAGCGGGATATCCGTGGTTCAAATCCCGGCTATGACATTGAATTTTTAGTCTGGCTCTACTGATTCAACCCTTAGTATGTACACGGCTAGTGTGGAAGAAATGATTATTTCCATCAATGCATTAAGTTTTGTTATGGACTTCCACAGATCTCTATGGCTTTTCGGTCTGCGACCCTGTAGCAACAGTTATATAGAGGTATATTCAAATGAACGTTAGTGTTACAAAGATTTAGATGAATGTAACACAACAGATCTGAACCACGGATCTACTGGTTTCCGTCCAGTCGCTCTTAACCTTTGAGCTACCATGGCCAACGTGCCTTCCTGACATTAAATTCTCCAGTTGACTCGTATATTTCCCCGGTAGACCACTAGGGGCTCTCGCATCGGAGATACACCGTTCGTGGCGACTTACTATTGTAAGTACTTAAGTCCCAGGCTTCATCATTTAACTCTTATTATTTTAGTTAATTGATGGAAATTAATCATTTCTCCACACTAGCCGTATATAGGCTAAGATATTTGATGGATAGAGTCAACATGAAAAATTCAATGCCATGGCCGGGATATGAACCACGGATCTACTGGTTTCCGTGGTTCAAATCCCGGCCATGGCATTGAATTTTTCATGTTGACTCTATCCATCAAATATCTTAGCCTATATACGGCTAGTGTGGAGAAATGATTAATTTCCATCAATTAACTAAAATAATAAGAGTTAAATGATGAAGCCTGGGACTTAAGTACTTACAATAGTAAGTCGCCACGAACGGTGTATCTCCGATGCGAGAGCCCCTAGTGGTCTACCGGGGAAATATACGAGTCAACTGGAGAATTTAATGTCAGGAAGGCACGTTGGCCATGGTAGCTCAAAGGTTAAGAGCGACTGGACGGAAACCAGTAGATCCGTGGTTCAAATCCCGGCCATGGCATTGAATTTTTCATGTTGACTCTATCCATCAAATATCTTAGCCTATATACGGCTAGTGTGGAGAAATGATTAATTTCCATCAATTAACTAAAACAACAGATCTGTCCGTTTTGAGAAAGTGTCCAAACAGTTTATTTGATTTTAAGTATTTAAAACAACTATAGCACTTAAGATATACAACAGAGAGAGACAACTCGCGTACTGTGACCAAGGCACCCCCTACCAGGAGGAAGGGATGAAGTAAATGTACCACAGAAGGCCTGAGGGTGCACTGATGCGAAGAACTTCCTAACTTTCTCTAGCTCCAGGACCCTTTGGGCTACTGAAGCTCCTCAGAGAGGGTAAAGAACCACCCGTTCAAACATGCAACCTTCTACTGTCCGCGGAGAATATTCTTTCCTCGTAGAAAATATCGGGATCATCTTTCTGGCACCGCCATACGCTACGGAACCAACATGAGAAGAAAGGAAAGGTAAATGATGGAACAAAGATCGTGGTAAATGAGAAATCACTCCAGTGTTTATAGTGACCGAGCTTAAAGCATCCCCAGGCGGTTGCCTTTGTAAGAAAAAACTGTTCTTCCTCCTAAGAACAATGTTACAAACATCTTAGGTTACACTTACCGGGGCGGAGGGGTGAAGAATGTTAGGCTCGTGTTTACAGCTGAGAATACCCGGGGCTGCCGTTGTTTAAAATAACGTTTAGAAGGAAAAAAACTTCAAGCGGATTTCACTGTACGAACTAGTCATTCGGTTTACTTATTGATATTTTCAAATAAATTTTAAGTAATTAATGTATCCTATAATAATACATAATGATACAACGCTTTATAACATAACTGAAAAGAGATATGTTACCTATACTGTTATGGTATAGTACAAGAACTAAATGTGTATTATTAACATAATATCCAAGGAAAGCTAAGTAAAACATCATTACAATGTTAAAAGGGTTAAATTGCATCAGCGAGCATAAATTTGCGAGGGATACTTACTTACAAATTAAAGAAGCGCTTTGGATATTCTGGTAGTTAATAATAATTTATAAGCAAAGACTGTACGTTAGTGTTTTGTTTATTGCAATCGTGAGCCGATTTATCCTAAAACATTTTCCTATATTCTATGGCACCTACAGATGGTCAATTTCAGTTGTTTAACAAAGCAGTAAATATTTCAGAAGTAAACAAATGAACCAAGGAATTAAAGAAAAACTAGTAAGGAAACTTTATTACTCTTTTTGAATGCTGGAAGATTTTTACAAGGATGTCTGCTAATTTTACAAGTTTGGATAAAGTTAAGCAGTGTAATTTTTTGGGGGGAGCCCTCTGTTAAACATAATTTAAATAAATGATCACGTACATTTCGCATAATAATTAAATGTGATAAACGCTTTAGAAGTCGAGAAAGGTTAGAAATACTGTTAGGTATATATTACAAGTATGAATGTTAGCATATCCATGTTAGGTTCGATACCCACGGTCTCCACATCTTAATTAAATTACGCAGGTGCTAAACGTCAATAACTATTAAACACTAATGAATTTATAAAACTACACTAAGTAAAACACTATGTAACTTCTATAAATATAAACTTAATTAACACACATAAGAAGCGCATGTGCACAGTCTAAGCTAATAGAAGGTACTGAAGTTCTGAGGACACAAGAATAATATTGCAACAGCTCTTTAACTTGGTGAACGTATTAAGAAGGACCACCCTATATGTTTAAGGGTGGAAGACCCTTATAATTGCTTACATGTGAGGAGGTGTGGTCAGAAGGGAAAGCTTTGATGTCGCGTGGGATAGAATGAACGCGGCTACTATACCTACCAACCAGAGAAAACCACGACAGAATGAGCGGCGAAAGGGGACTTGTCGAATGCGAGATTCACGGGTTATCATTACTAGATCGCACATTTACTGTTCGCATTGGTGGCATGGAGTCATCTCAGCGCCATATTACAGCAGGAGTTCCTCAGGGATCCATATTGGCGCCAATCTTATTTAGTATATATACCTATGATCTTCCTGACTTGGCCCCTACCTCCATAGCCTTATACGCTGATGATACTGTTTTATATCATTCCGGCACAGATCTCCCTAAACTATTCACACGCTACAAAACTCTCTTGACTGCCTCGTGGAATGGTTCGATACTTGGCGCATACGTCTAAACACTCAAAAGACCGCAGCTAAAATTTTTAGCTTAGGTCGCATCTCCAAATCTCCCGAATTGCATATTAAGCATGAATCAATTCCCTGGCTACCTCCTACCACCTCCGTCAAATACCTTGGAGTAATGCTGGACACTAAACTTACTTGGCGAGCCCATATTGATCGACTTATCTCGTTGGCATCAGGACGACTTTCAAAACTTGGCCCGCTACTTCACAGACACACTCCTCTTGGGATTGAATGCTCTCTGCTTCTCTACAGATATCTTGTCCGGCCACTTATCACATATGCTTCCCAGGTATGGGGTTCGGCTAGCAACACTCATCTCCGAAGGCTACAGGTCCTGCAAAATCGATTTATGCGCATCGCCACGGATGCCCCTTGGTACGTAAGAAATCAACAACTGCATAAAGAACTTGGTCTCCTTCCTCTTCACCAGATCATACGTCAGATCGCCTCTCGCTTCTTCTCAAACCTGCCAGATGTTCCAGGAGCTGTGATGTACGACATCGGCGTACAAACCCGCCAGCCCACGCGCCTGAACAGACGACTCCCACGGGATCTCTTCCTTAGTGACTCTGATTGAAAAAAAAACTATGCATATTGTTTCACAATGACTGTTGTTATTATCTCTTTCATTACTTGTTTGTTTTAATTAACTTATTTTTCTCTTGTTTCACAGTGTTAAGAAGATAATAGGAGCCAACTTGGTTTTCCTTACATGTTATTATATAGTTCATAGAGATTCAATTAGCCAACAAGGATCTGTAAAGCATGTACTGCTGATCGATCATTGAATAAAATTATGAAAAAAACGGGTTATCATGAAGACATCTCCGCTCGGTGACAAAATGATAAAATGTTATCTTAAATATAAAACAGAGGTATCATACCGCATTGTATAATACCTTTTGTGTTTAGAAGTACGAAAGTTCAAACGGAAGTACTACGGATAACGCCACAAAGTTCAGCAGAAGTAAATATGGTATTTTCAGGTGGCAAGTTGAACATATTTTCCGTACTTTTCTGGCTAAGTGTTTTATGTAGCAGTGTTCACTTATTACCAAATTTAGTTTCTCACTGCCGGTATGTGCTAAGGCTTTGTGATATGCGGTAATTAACCGGTTTTCGATCCCTCTCGGAATCATGACTTTCCACTTCGGTTCTGTCCGTCCGTGGAACTTGTAAATTTTTCCGTTGTATATTCCAATGTTCTCCTTTAATTCTGCTGTAATCGGTGACGCCTTTTCTCGAAGTTTCTGCAATTCTTCGTCTTCTTCCTGGAGCTTCGCCAAGTTTCTCAATTCTTTCGTGAGTGATCTTCCTTCCATTGTGTCTGGGTACAAGATCGTGACATCGTGTTTGTGGTCGTCGATCGTGTCTGGTATTGGGTAGTTTGTCTTCATTCTGGATAGCACGTCGCTGAAGATATTATGTTTCCCCGGAACATGACGGATTTCTATTTGGTGTGACGTAATCTCGTGCACGTATCTCGATATTCTTGTACTGGTTAGCTTGCAAGAGTTCATAAAAGCCAGACTCACATGATCGGTATACACAATGATGGGGTTGTTGTAAACATATTGTCGGAATTTCACCAAGGCAAAATAAATCGCAGCTATTTCTTTCTCAGTCGTGCACGCTCGTGCTTCAATTTTGGATATTTCTATGGAGGCTACTGCTATTAAGTGGTCCGTTCCATCTTCATCCCTTTGGGTCAATATCGCTCCGTATCCCAATCCCGACGCGTCTGTGAAAATAATGAACGGCAGATTTTCCCGGGGTTTTTCCAGTAAAATGGAAGCTGCGAATAATCTTTTAACACTCAGAAAGGCCTCTTCTTCATCCTGCGTCCATCGCCATTTTTCATCTTTCTTCAACAACTGTCTCAAAGGAGCTACGACGGTTGCGAAGTCGAGAATGAATCTGGATTGATAATTGAGGATTCCGAGGAATCGACGTAACTGCTTTATATTCTTCGGAGCCGGAATTTTATTTATGCTGTCTACCCGTTCCGGATTTGGTCTAATACCTTCCTGGGAGATGACATATCCTAGGAACTCGGTTTGTTTGACGAAGAAGGCAGTTTTACTTGGTTTAATTGTCATGTTAGCAGCTTTTAACCGGTTTAAAACGTAATCAAGGTGCTTCAGATGTTCACCAATTTCTGACGAAAATATGACAAAGTCGTCCACATATTGAGCCACGAATTTCTTTATGGTTTCTCCAAAAATAGCATACAATGCTCTCAACAATGCGCCTCCGCTTGTGTTCATTCAAAATGCGCAGACGGTAAACTGGTAAAGAATTCCAGAATGTAAAAATGCAGCAAATTTTCTCAATTCTCTCTTAAGTGGAATCTGCCAGAAGGAGGCGGTCAGATCTAAGGTAGAGAAGAATTTTCCTTTGTGCAACTTGCTCAACGTTGCATCCACGCTCTCGGGTCTAAATCTGTCTGGTTTACAGTGCTTGTTTAGCTTTCTTGCGTCTAGTGTTATTCTAATTTTCCCACTAGCTTTGCTTACTATGCACAGGGGGTTCACGTATATGGAGTCTGAAATTTCGATAACCCCGTCTTCTAGCATGTCTTCTATCACTTTATCGACTTCTTCCCGAATAGCGGATGGTATGGGTCTCGCTTTATGTGTAAACGGCTCTATGGGCGTCCTTTCGAAAGAGTGAATATATTTCGTGCATCTTCCTGGTTTATCCGAAAATACCTCCTGGTGTCGTACTAAAATTCTAAATAATTCTTCTTTCTGCGCTGTATTCAGGTAGTTAGCCTGACTGACTTTTTCTCTGAACAAATCTTCCAAGTTTTCGTAGTTTTCCGCCTTGCGGTACAAATTTGTAGTCTCATAATTCCAATTCCTGGCGGGATTTTCTCGGGGTTCAGCTTCCACATATTCCCTAATCGTTCCAACATCTTCATCATACATCTCATTGTTACTCGATTTGGCAGCATATTCTTCGACGTTTATTTCGCCAAGCTCCATTGCCCCAATTTTTATGTACTCAACAAAGAATACGTCTCCCCGGATTTCATCTTCACGTTCATCTCGTACAACTTCCTCTGAACCGCTATCGTCGACAAATGGCACCACTACTGTTTCTTGCCCTGTTTCTAACTTGACAAATCTATTCTCGAAATTAACAATGGCTTTCCATTCATTCAGGCAATCACATCCTATAATTATGTCGGTAACGAGTCTGGGTACGACCAGGAACAAAACCTCAATAATTCTACCATTTATTTCTACGTTGAGCATGACTTGAAATTTCACTCTTTCTTTCCTCTTCCCTACAGCTAGTGAACAAAATATACCGCTTACTGGTAAAGACATTATCTTCAAACCCCGGTTGATTAGTTCTTCATAAAACTTTTGCGAGCACACTGTACTGTTAGCTCCAGTGTCTATTATTGCAGTGTCCGGAATTCCGTTAATGGCAACTGCTATTCGTGGTGGTTCAAACACTTTGTCACTGTCTTCACTTCTGTTCCTCAGATTGGTTTCCTTCTGTAACATCATTTGCCCTCTGACGATCTTATTTTTCGCATACGGTTCACATAGTTTCCTCCCAGTCTTCACTGAAGGCGCGTTTGACTGGGTACATAGTTTCCCTGAGTCTTGCTGTAAGCTCCAGTTCTCGTTGCATTCTTTCCTTCCAAATTTGCTTCCTGAGAAGGATGGCCGCGGTTTTCGAACACTTGCCTGGTTACTTGTAGGGCTTCGGCCCTTTCTCCATTTATCGGCGAATTTCTACCGCTCCTGCTCCTTTCTCCGTGCAGCGGCGACTTTGGCCTAAATTCTGGAATGTTGTCGACCCTCCAGTAACCATTTCCCGTGCTCCGTTCTCCCTGCCTGGGTGACCTCGGCCTAACTTCTGGTACATTGTCGACTTTCCAGTAGTCATTTCCTGAATGTCTTCTTTTTCTCTCGTTCCATCCTCCTCGGTTCCTTTCATGTCTCGCCGCGTTTACGTAATTTACTTGTACATTTCTGTTTCGGTCGTGCCCGTTGCGGTTCCTCTGGTTGCGGTCAAAATTATTTCGGCCTCGGTTCTCCCACTGCGAATTTCCTCCTCTGGGTGCGGGACCTCGGTATCTATCTCGGACATCCTGGTTTTGATTGTAATTGATATGTGCCCCTTGCCCGAAATTATTTGAAATTTCCCTTTCGTTGCTCGCTCCAGGCCTAGCGAAACTTTCATTTTTACTCTTTGATTTGTTTGTCTCCAATGCCAACAGAAAATCGATCATGGTGGCGACGTTTGCGGGTTTAGCTATAATTAAATAGTTCTGGAGTGCCTCTGGGAAGTGTGTCGTGATAATGGTGATTAATTCTTGCTCACTCATGGGTGGATCCAACATTTTAGATTTCCTAGCAAGTTTCGTGAAATAATTAACCATCGACTGATCAGTTCTTGGGTCATACTTTCCACTACTCAGTTCTAATCTTATGCTAGACTGCCTGTTATGTTCCCAGTATCTGTTCATGAATAAACTTTCAAAGGTCCTGAAGTCATTATTATTTCCCATTGATACCTCTAACCAGTTAGCTGCATTTCCCTTAAGGCATTTCCTAACAATTGTCATGCAATACTGTTCAGGAATACACTTTACCGAAAAATATTCATGCAGACTCCTCATAAAATCCTTAGGATTATCAGAATCCTCATGTTCAAACACAGGTGGCACAATTTCACTTAAGATGTGGTTTGGCCATTGCATTTGACCACCACTCATTTCAACATGTACATTATTACCTCTGGGTTCATAACTGGAGGTACTTGGACCCATATTAAGCATCGAAATGTCGGCTGAGGCACTTTGTCTCGCTTCGTTTCGTGCAGAGCTTTCACTTATCTGACTAGCATTAGAATTAGGTTCAGTTACACACAACCTCAAATTTTCTAATGTTTCCTTCATTCCATTAATTTCTGTAGCTACCTCTTTCATTTGTTCATTTATTTCGTCTACACCCCTACCTTGACTTCTAATTTCCCTTTCTGCTTGTTCTAATCTACTTCTATTTTCCCCTGATTCTTTGCTAGCCGTTTCTCTAATTTGGTCTAATTCCTTGCTAACTATTTCCCTCTCTTTTTCCAATTGCTTTGCTACGTCCTCTCGTAATTTCTTGTATTCTCTGCCTGAGAGAATTACTTGATTACTTGATTACAAACTTCGATTCTTATACTTTCTATTTCCCCCCGTACTTCAGTTCTAACTTGATTGATTTCCCCTCTAACCTCTGCTTGAAAGGTTTCTAATGCTTTCTGCTGACTTTCGAGCTTCCTAACCAAATCTTGCTGTCCTGCCTCTAATTTTAGACTAGTACTTTCTAATTTCTGACTATTACTTTCTAGTTTCTGATTAGTACTTTCTAATTTCTGACTTAATTCTAGGTTATTACTTTCTAACCTCTGAGTTAATTCTTGGTTCGTACTTTCTAATTTCTCCATTATCGCTTTCATCATGGCTACCATACTCACATTCGTATCTGAGTCATTTACATCTACTCCCTGGCTATTATTAGTTGTTTCCTTAGCTACACTAACCTGTACAATTTGATTGTTACTACTACATTCTGTATCCCTTCCTACGTTATTTTCTAGACCCTGAGCATTATTACTTTCCATTGTCTTTTCTAATGTATTCTGTATATTCTGAGCACTTTCTCCTATTTCTGCTACTTTCTCTTTAACAATTTGTATAGTACTCCCCTGCACGTCCATGCTTTGTGAATTTGACCGACCTTTCACCTTTCCGTTTCTTAAAATACTCTCCATCAGTTCACTGCAACAACGACAACAACACTAAAATGTTACACTCAGTACCTTTGGTTTTCTGCTGGAGCTTCCGACGATCCTCATGCTGGTTGCTTTTCGTCTCTCGAAGCCCCACGTTGGTTCGCCAAGTTTGTAGCATTTTCCTCCCCCGCTGCGTCTGCTGCTACTCTGTCTCTGGTATCAGCCACTCTGGAAGTGACCTTAACAGCCTGGATTCCGGTGATCTGGTCGCCTAGTAGATTGCTCTATGATTTGACTATTCTTTGCCCTGGCTAGTCATTAGAGCTGAGACCACGCTATCTACAGGGTATGCGTGAGATAGGTTGACGAAATAAAAACAACACAGTTCATACTATCAGCTTTACTATTCAGTTCGTTTCGTGCTTACAGTTCACCAGTTGCCGCCGCGTTCAGATCGAATTACTCTAGATTTCCACTATCACGTTAAAACTATACTGAATTGCTGAAATCTATCACGATGGAATAAATTACTAACACGGTTTTGAAAGTATACTTCGCCGCTTAATTAACTGCTGGGAGATCTTGTTCACTTAATAAGATTCTCATTACTGATTATACTTCTCGGCGCAATCCGACGTTTGTGTCCCCGGCAGGCAAAACACGTCCACACGGTATCACGTCTCAGACTAGAAGACTGACGCTAAAACCTAATATTCCTTACCAAAACAGATATAGCCTCGCCTCCAGCTGGATTTCTCTGAAAAACTCTAGTTAGCGAGCTACAACCACGCGGACGTTTCCCCGAAATACTGGTTTGGGCCAGGTTTGGACCGGTCTACTAATGACCCAGGTAGCGACCCAACCCGTGACCACAGCCTTTCGACGGAACATTTCATCCATATAGACCAGCAGCTTTATTACATAGCTCTGGGTTAAAATACTTATTGGCATTCTAGTAATTGAATCTAAATGCTGTTGCTTCGTTTCATGAACTTATCCATCTGTAATATTCATTATCTTAAATTCTTTCACCTTACTTCCTCATTATAATTTAATTATCATTTTATTCATTGTTAAAATCGTATTCAATCATACGGCTGATAAATACGGCATCAAAGTTTTGTTATGGACTTCCACAGATCTCTATGGCTTTTCGGTCTGCGACCCTGTAGCAACAGTTATATAGAGGTATATTCAAATGAACGTTAGTGTTACAAAGATTTAGATGAATGTAACACAACAGATCTGTCCGTTTTGAGAAAATGTCCAAACAGGTTATTTGATTTTAAGTATTTAAAACAACTATAGCACTTAAGATATACAACAGAGGGAGACAACTCGCGTACTGTGACCAAAGGCACCCCTACCAGGAGGAAGGGATGAAGTAAAGGTACCACAGAAGGCCTGAGGGTGCACTGATGCGAAGAACTTCCTAACTTTCTCTAGCTCCACGACCCTTTGGGCTACTGAAGCTGCTCAGAGAGGGTAAAGAACCATCCGTTCAATCATGCAGCCTTCTACTGTCCGCGGAGAATATTCTTTCCTCGTAGAAAATATCGGGATCATCCTTCTGGCACCGCCATACGCTACGGAACCAACATGAGAAGGAAGGAAAGGTAAATGATGGAACAAAGATCGTGGTAAATGAGAAATCACTCCAGTGTTTATAGTGACCGCGCTTAGAGCATCCCCAGGCGGTTGCCTTTGTAAGAAAAAACTGTTCTTCCTCCTAAGCACAATGTTACAAACATCTTAGGTTACACTTACCGGGGCGGAGGGGTGAAGAATGTTAGGCACGTGTTTACAGCTGAGAATGTCCAGGGTTGCCGTTGTTTAAAATAACATTTAGAAGGGAAAAAAACTTCAAGCGGATTTCACAGTACGAACTAGTTATTTGGTTTACTTATTGATATTTTCAAATAAATTTTAAATAATTAATGTATCCTATAATAATACATAATGTTACAACTCTTTATAACATAACTGAAAAGAGATATATTACCTATGTTGTTATGGTATAGTACTTATATTACCTACAAGAACTAAATACGTATTATTAACATAACATCCAAGGAAAGCTTAGTAAAACATCATTACAATTTTAAAAGGGTTAAACTGCATCAGTGTGCATGAATTTGCGAGGGATATTTACTTGCAAATTAAAGAAGTACTTTGGATATTCTGGTAGTTAATAATAATTTATAAGCAAAGACTGCACGTTAGAGCTTTGTTTATTGCAATCCTGAGCCGATTTATCCTAAAACATTTTCCTATATTCTATGGCAGCTACAGGTGGGGAATTTCAGTTGTTTAACAAAGCAGTAAATATTTCAGAAGTAAACAAATGAACCAAGGAATTAAAGAAAAACTAGTAAGGAAACTTTATTACTCTTTTTGAATGCTGGAAGATTTTTACAAGGATGTCTGCTAATTTTACAAGTTTGGATAAAGTTAAGCAGTGTAATTTTTTGGGGGGAGCCCTCTGTTAAACATAATTTAAATAAATGATCACGTACATTTCGCATAATAATTAAATGTGATAAACGCTTTAGAAGTCGAGAAAGGTTAGAAATACTGTTAGGTATATATTACAATTATGAATGGAAATCCATGTTAGCATATCCATGTTAGGTTCGGTCTCCACATCTTAATTAAATTACGCAGGTGCTAAACGCCAATAACTATTAAACACTAATGAATTTATAAAACTACACTAAGTAAAACACTATGTAACATCTATAAATATAAGAAGCTTAATTAACAAACGTGAGAAACACATGTGCACAGTCTAAGCTAATAGAAGGTACTGAAGTTCTGAGGACACAAGAAAAATATTGCAACAGCGCATTAACTTGGTGAACGTATTAAGAAGCACCACCCCGTATGTTTAAGGGTGGAAGGCCCTTATAATTGCTTACATGTGAGGAGGTGTGGTCAGAAGGAAAAGCTTTGATGTCGCGTGGGATAGAATGAACGCGGCTACTATACCTACCAACCAGAGAAAACCACGACAGAATGAGCGGCGAAAGGGGACTTGTCGAATGCGAGATTCACGGGTTATCATTACTAGATCGCACATTTACTGTTCGCATTGGTGGCATGGAGTCATCTCAGCGCCATATTACAGCAGGAGTTCCTCAGGGATCCATATTGGCGCCAATCTTATTTAGTATATATACCTATGATGTTCCTGACTTGGCCCCTCCCTCCATAGCCTTATACGCTGATGATACTGTTTTATATCATTCCGGCACAGATCTCCCTACCAGTATTCACACACTACAAACCTCTCTTGACTACCTCGTTGAATGTTTCGATACTTGGCGCATACGTCTAAACACTCAAAAGACCGCAGCTAAGATTTTTAGCTTACGTCGCATCTCCAAATCTCCCGAATTGCATATTAAGCATGAATCAATTCCATGACTACCTCCTACCACCTCCGTCAAATACCTTGGAGTAATGCTGGACACTAAACTTACGTGGCGAGCCCATATTGATCGACTTATCTCGTTGGCATCAGGACGACTTTCAAAACTCGGTCCGCTACTTCACAGACACACTCCTCTTGGGATTGAATGCTCTCTGCTTCTCTACAAATCTCTTGTCCGGCCACTTATCACATATGCTTCCCAGGTATGGGGTTCGGCTAGCAACACTCATCTCCGAAGGCTACAGGTCCTGCAAAATCGATTTATGCGCATCGCCACGGATGCCCCTTGGTACGTACGAAATCAACAACTGCATAAAGAACTTGGTCTCCTTCCTCTTCACCAGTACATACGTCAGATCGCCTCCCGCTTCTTTTCAAACCTGCCAGATGTTCCAGGAGCTGTGATGTACATCGGCGTACGAACCCGCCAGCCCACGCGCCTGAAGAGACGACTCCCACAGGATCTCCTCCTTAGTGACTCTGATTGAAAAAAAAAACTATGAATATTGTTTCACAATGACTGTTGTTCTTATCTCTTTGATTACTTGTTTGTTTTAATTATCTTATTTTTCTCTTGTTTCACAGTGTTAAGAAGATAATAGGAGCCAACTTGGTTTTCCTTACATGTTATTATATAGTTCATAGAGATTCAATTAGCCAACAAGGATCTGTAAAGCATGTACTGCTGATCGATCATTGAATAAAATTATAAAAAAACGGGTTATCATGAAGACATCTCCGCTCGGTGACAAAATGATAAAATGTTATCTTAAATATAAAACAGAGGTATCATACCGCATTGTGTAATACCTTTTGTGTTTAGAAGTACGAAAGTTCAAACGGAAGTAGTGGAGATAACGCCACAAAGTTCAGCAGAAGTAAATATGGTATTTTCAGGTTTATCCAGAACTTGTTGTTTTATTTGTGTTCCTGACATCCTGGAACAATAGCCAAACATAAGATATAGGGTGACGAAGAGCTTATTTGATTTAAATTCCAAAGTCGTGATGAAGCAGAGACAAAGAGTTTGTGATCCGGAAATATTGGCCTGTCTTCGTGACATTAACTCAGTGGAGGAAGTCCATATTGTGTTTCACATGCATCTCGCTCTTGATAGTTCAATAGGGTCATTTAGGTCCGATTTACTTTCACGTTTTTTGTTTGTTTGTCCCAGAGAACCTTCGCTAATGGGAAAAGTTCATACAGCTTTATTATGGCACTTTCTAACCTTTACTTGCATAATTAACTTCGTGCATTCGAACATCATGTTTCCAACTAGACGACCGGAAAGTATAGACCCTCCATTTACAGAGAGGCGAGAATATGTAATTTTGGGTAATTGGTGGCGGAAGAGGCAAAAATTACATGTTTCCTGGTTTGTTTTCCAAGTAATTTGTTCATAGAAGTTATTGCAGCTTGTTTATCATCTGGTGAGATATGTTACAGCGTATAGGTGTGAAAAACAGTCATTTTCGTATAACAGTTATAATAGGAATGGATATGTGTATGTGTCAGCGGCGGCTCGTGCCGAAAAATAATGGCGTGCTACGAGAAAAGGGCATCCAACTATACTCTGTTTCATATAACCTTGCCCCGCTGACATGTATCACTCCGCGTCCAACTACCTTCCCCCTCGTCCTAATTGGCTAATGCTTACGCGCCATAGGACATAGGCGGTGCCTTTCCGTCACATTTATACCTGCAGTAAACGTCATAATAATAGCCAGGAAGACAAATAAAATCATACAAATAAGGATATGAAGGCATGCAAAAATACAAGTTTATAATGAGACTGAACAAGTTGAAACTGAATGAATGAACAATGAAACTTAAACAAGTTTATAATGAAAGGCCTTCGGCCTTTTCCACTGGGATTTCTTAAACCAGCAAACATACCTTTCAAAAATGCTTGTCTTTCAGTCTTAAAAGTCGTGTCACTACACAACTTACTTTTCGTGTGTTCTTCATTCTCCCGAATTTCGTCAAGGTAGTATATTTTGTGACTTGTATCTCGGTACAGTTTGACTGTCCTTAAATAACGTCTTCGCCACACAGCAATATCGCCTCTGTTTTTAGTACATTTTTCATGTCTCTTTTGTCATTCACAAACCCCAGCTGTATAAGCAATCTTCTGAAATTTGGTGAATCTGCATCCTCATTTACAGCAGACGAAATGTTATTTATGTTAGGGAGTTTGTTCCTAAAGAAAAAAAACTATACAAATGACGACGCACAGCACCTTTCACGTATTTTCTCCGAGCACGCGCTTTTGTTTATTCCTGCTTTTGCCTGGAGTGGCAAGTTTTCTTGTTTTCTCAATTTCACATCGCTATGTTCCTACGGATCTAACACTCACGCCTGTAACTTCAGAGCACAGCTGTTCGACCTCTCTCACTGACAAAGACGGATTATTCTCTGTGAGTGCATTAAACACATGCACCACAATTCTTTTTTCGCCTGTTTATAAAGATTTGCCCTTGCGATACTTCAGCGAAAAACTGGCGGTAGACTCTAACATTATTCATATAAGTGCACGCGCAATAAACCATCAATAAAATAATTTAGCTTTCGCACTAGGCACAACCACCTTCGAATGACGATATATGATTAATCCAGTTCAAAACAAGGTCAGTGATAAAAGTCTTATAAACAAATATGTACCGCTGAAGCACGTGCTATCGTGTCATGTGCTTGAGAGCAAAGGAACCTCCTCTTTATTTCGTTTAAGACTTAACATGCATTTCAGATGAATCAACTGTGTTGCGTAATATATTTAATTAAAACAGTTACGAAAATGTAAATTTGAC
The DNA here is from genome assembly GCA_030765055.1 of Mantis religiosa. Lineage (NCBI taxonomy): Eukaryota > Metazoa > Arthropoda > Insecta > Mantodea > Mantidae > Mantis > Mantis religiosa. Next base: position 10,909,945 of record CM060956.1, read on the forward strand.
AATTCTCTTCCAACACATATATATCACCACATATACAGATATATCACCATGTTAAATACCGAACAAATTTTTACCGCACGACAGTCTTTACCACAACAGCAGCCAATGAGAGGTGATTAGGTCACGTGACCAGTAAGGGATACTGGGCAAGCTTACGTGAAACAAGGATTAGCTTAGGTTCGATAAATGAAGTCGATGCGTCGATGTTTATTTGTCGACCACTCTGCCGTTAAAGTCCTTGCATACCTGTGATAAGCTTCTTCTGTATAGATAACATAGCCATAGAGATAGATCGATCCTGAGTCATGGTTTTCCTCAGACAGTTCTTTAACTTCTTCAAAGACGAGAAACAGCGTTCTGGTTCTGCAGTAAACATGGGAATTGTCACAGTAATTCTTGAAACCTTGGTCATTTCTTCAAAGGTGTTTTGCAGATTGCTCTTCAGTATTGTAACTTTGTGGGTTCGTAGAGTTAAAAGGTCGAGTTGCAGAAATTAAAAATCTCCTTTATGTTCGTAGAAATACTCTTATAGATTACAGCAGCATTACGTTACATACACCATCAGTCTACCAAGGTCAATGACAATAACAGTGACAGCACATTACATCCTTAGCTCTCGTTACAACAACACTTTCAGCTGTTTCGTTTCACAACTGTTCACAACTACCACCCTTCTTGGCCAATCATCGCCTCTTTAAATACTTCACAGATAATTTCTAGATGATTTGCAAATAAACCAGAACGCGAACAACCTCTATCAGTCCAGAAGTAACTACTCTCTGTTTCATATAACCTTGCCCAGCTGAAATGTATCACTCCGCGTTCAACAACCTTCCCCCTCGCCCTAATTGGCTAATGCTTTCGCGTCATAGGCGGTGCCTTCCCGTCACATTTCGTAATAATTGCCGGGAAGATAAATAAAATCAACAAAAATCATACAAATAAGGATATGAAGGCATGCAAAAATACAAGTTTATAATGAACTGAGCAAATTGAAACAGAATGACTGAGCAATGAAACTGAAAGAGTTTATAATGAAAGGCCTTTGGCCTTTTCCACTGGGGTTTTTTAAACCAGCACACATACCTTTCAAAAATGCTTGTCTTTCAGTCTTAAAAGTCGTGTCACGCCATACTTTACTTTTCGTGTGTTCTTCGTGTATATTTAGCGATTTGTATCTCGGTGCAGTGTGGTTGTCCTTAAATAACGTCTTCGCCACACAGCAATATCACCTCTGTCTTTTAGCACATTTTTCTTGCCTCATTTTTCATTCACAAATCCCAGCTGTATAAGCAATCTGCTGAAATTTGGTAAATCTGCATCCTCATTTACAGCAGACGAAATGTTACTTATGTTAGGGAGTTCGTTTCTAAAGAAAAACTACACACATGACGACGCACAACACTTTTCACGTATTTTCTCCGAGCACGCACTTTTGTTTATTCCTGCTTTTGCCTGGAGTGGTAAGTTTTCCTGTTTCCTCAATTTCATGTCGCGATGTTCCTACGGAGCTAACACTCACACCTGTAAGTTCAGAGCACAGCTGTTCGACTTCTCTCACTGACAAAGACGGATTCTTCTCTGTGAGTGCATTAAACACATGCAACACAATTCTTTTTTCGCCTGTTTGTAAATAATTATCCTTGCGATACTTCAGCGGAAAACTTGCGGTAGACTCTGCCATTATACATATAAGTACACGCGCAATAAACGATCAATAAAATAATTTAGCTCCCGCACTCTCGAATGGCGATATATGACTAATCCAGTTCAAAACAAGGTCAGTGATAAAAGTCATATAAACAAATGTCACCACTACCGCTATATCACGTGCTGTCGTGTCATGTGCTTGAGAACAAAGGAACCTCCTCTTTACTTCGTTTAAGAATTAATATGCATTTCAGATAAATCAACTCTGTTGCGTAATATATTTAATTAAAACAGTTACGAAAATATAAATTTGACAATTCTCTTCCAACATATAATGATATATCACCATGTTAAATAACGAACTAATTTTTATCGCACGGCAGTCATTACCACAACAGCAACCAATGAGAGGTGATTAGGTCACGTGACCGTTAAGAGATACTGGGCAAGCTTACGTGAAACAAGGTATAGAACTTTCCATTTATCTCAGTTTGTTTGTTTCAGCAGACCCTTATCTGCATGTTATCTGTGTCCGCGGGCTCTCGGTTTTCACACTGCCCTCCTATCGGTTTCTTTTGTGTGCGCAAGCCGCCTTATCGCGATCGGGTTCATGACATATTAACTGAAGGAAGGGCACCTTCTATGTTCCTGAATTCCAAATGTTGATAAAATGTTGGGTTCGGTTCAAAGTTTGCTTTTGTCAAGTTCTTATAACGATACTGACAATGCTCAGTTCTGTTTCAGGAAACACTCGAGAAAATAATAGCTGTGTTGTCATATTTACAGCTCCAAGCATTGAGAATTCAAATGAGTTTATTCTTAACAGCGCTCACTAAACCTGTTTCACTGCAGGATTACATTGAGCGGATTTTACAGAGTAAATTGAAAGAATGTATCTGAGGAAAAATTGTTTCAATTTCTGAAAAGGAACTGAGGTGTGTAAACAATGTTCTGAAAAGGATACTAAGAATGTAGAGCGTTTTATTTGCTTCTTGCTATTTGAATTCTTTTGTCTGTATTCAATGTGACCAAGATATTTAACATCCGTCTTAGGCCATGAATCAATAGTTCGAACAAAAGGCAAGAAAAGCAAAACAGGGCATTTCTAATTTCACACCTACACATCCACTCGTTAATACATATTAGTGTTAAATGTCCTGGTATAAATAGAATTTCACTTCCTTTTACTTTCTGCTCAGGTTTTAGATTGGGTGTAGGTCGCCCTAACATTTTTATACTAATCCTTTCTTCTAATGCTTGCCTTGAAAAGAGATTTTAGAAGTGCATTAACCGAGTTCATTATTCATTGGTTAAACCTTTCGTAATATTACATTACTCATACAATGATTGAAGTGAATTTATAACACGTTTCACAGTCACACACAAAATAAATTGATATCAGTCAATGCATAACATTACACAACGATATACTTCTTAGGGGGATTGCTGCCATGTTCGTGCCAACATGTTGCTTGACAAGCAATCTACCCTGCGACTTAATAACCATTAGGTTATTTCTAGAACTAAACTATACAGCAATGAAAAACTACTTAATAAATTTCAATGCATATTCAACTTCTAGAGCAATAACTATGAATGTTGGTGGACCTGCTTCGCCATCTCCAGCGTACGCGATAGTGTCACGAATGGATACCGTGCTACATCGATATGCAGCAAGCATTTGTGCGAAAATTCAGTGAACTAAGGCCCTCTAATGCCCGATTTCACCAACAAATGTTAAGACTTAACATGAGTTTAGCAATAGTTAAAACAAAAATTGCATTTCATCAACAAGTGTTAGCGTAACACTCGTGTTAAATCTCATCTTAAACTAACAAGCCAAATTTCTAATGTTAAGTCTTTAACAATTGTAAATAGTCAAGATGGCGAGCATGAACTCAGCTGTTGATGTCGATCTGCTAGATTTAAGACCGTCTAAATGGCATTCATAATAGAGTACGGCCTATGAGGAGAAATGATTTTGAGGAACTATCCGAAGAAAATTGTTTTACGGAGGTATAGACTGTCGAAAGATGTTGCTATGAAGGTTACTGCGGAAGTACAAGAGAGGTTAGAACATGCATCGAAAGGAATATGCCAATCTCGCCTTTGCTTCAAGTATTAATAACCTTGCGATTTTATAATTCACTGAATTATGTGGATAATACATTGTCCACCTGCCGTCTTGAAACGTTCAAGTCTCTCGTCACTTGTCCTTCTTCGCTCCTCGTTTTAAATTTACGTAATACTGAGTTAGAACATGCATCGAAAGGAATATGCCGATCTCGCCTTAGCTTCAAGTATTGGTAACTTTGCGATTTTATAATTCACTGAATTATGTGGATAATACACTGTCCACCTCCCGTCTTGAAACGTTCAAGTCATTCGTCACTTGTCCTTCTTCGCTCCTCGTTTTAAATTTACGTAATACTGACAAATTGTTTGGTGCTTGTAGTAGTGACACATGCATTTGAATTAAATTCGTTCCCAATATTTTCCCCACGACATCTTTCTCTTTTACATTCACTGCATCCGTCCTCTTATTTTCCACGATATCCTTACACTTTGTCACCATTTCAATTAACAATTCTTTCTCCGTCGATGAGAAGTTTGTCTCGCGGCTTTATTTATGACTTTGTTCATCCGCCATTTGTGCAGACGAAAATGAAAACAAAAGCGCATCGGAGTACGTTCAGAAAATCATCCATAGCCTTCTGTAGCTGTGATATTTACAAGTTTCTTGGCGTTAACACAGGTTTGTTAACATTTTAAGAAAACAGGTTGGTGAAATGCAAGAAATTTAACTTTAGTTTTATCGCTGTGACAATTGTTAGGTTACATTTGTTAACGTCGGTTTTAACATCTGTTGGTGAAATCGGGCATAAGAGGCAAGAGGGGAAGGCTGTACGCATGCGCAGTACTGTTTAGCGAGCTTACTGGCTCACAGCACGTCGCATGCGCTCCATTAGCTACGCAGATGTTTTCAATGCAGCAAGTGTTCATTATTGGTCGTGCTCGTTTTCGTATACCTACAATAACGTACTATTATGTACCTGGTCTTTCAAAATGTATAAATTATGATTAATAAAACAGAAAACAGCGTGCTGCAGCACGTAAAGATGAGCCGCCCTTGGTGTGTATGTGTTTGTGTGTGTGTGTGTGTGTGTGTGTGTGTGTGTTTGTGTGTGTGTGTGTGTGTGTGTGTGTGTGTGTGTGTCTCAGGTAACCATAGCTCGAAAATGCAAAGATGGATGAATACCAAAATTGGTATTTAAGTTCAAGATCTTCAAAGAATTTCAAGAAAATTCCTCCTCCACAAACTACCCTTTACGTGGAACATTTTTTGTCATATTCTATTTTCTAAAACTTTCTCTAATCATTTTGATTATTCCAGGTATTTAAGATAAATGTATGACAAAAGAAACGTATTCATTGCATTCTCTGGTATAAGCGACCTGTTTACTCAGAAACTACTGAAAACAGCAAAATTAAATTTAAGGATGATAGAAAAACTTTACGTGCTGTTGCAGATCTACTTTGCGTTAATAATATGATTGTTTAGTTTTAAAAAGCATTATTGCTGACATATTAATCAAGTGATAGTATAACTTAGAAAATATTCCTAGTTCACAAAGGAACTTAGTGAATAAAAGTTTTGGAGAGATAGAGTCAGAAAGAAAAATTTGAACTCTGAGCTTCCGGTTTTCGTGTGGTTGCCCTGACTACTGAGCTGCCATGGTAACGTGCCAGCACGATATTAAGTTCTACTAATTCACATGGCCCAATACACGGCTAGTGTAGAAGGACAGTTAATTTTCATTTATTATATAAAAAACTGATGCGCTCACACTGATACGACAATGCATCCTTTTAAATACATTACTTCGGTATGTGGATGTTTTTAATTAATTAGAGTCAACTGAAAAATTCAATGCCACGGCCGGAATTTGAAATATGGATCTCCTGGTTTCCGTCTAGTTGCTCTAATCCATTGAGCTACCATGGCTAACATGCCAACTCCACTATCTACCATCAGTTGGGTCTAGTTGGTTAAAAACATCCATATACCGGAGTAATGTACACTCCTGGAAATGGAAATAAGAACACATTGACGTCGGTGTGTCAGACCCACCATACTTGCTCCAGACACTGCAAGAGGGCTGTACAAGAAATGATCACACGCACGGCACAGCGGACACACCAGGAACCGCGGTGTTGGCCGTCGAATGGTGCTAGCTGCGCAGCGTTTGGGCACCGCCGCCGTCAGTGTCAGCCAGTTTCCCGTGGCATACGGAGCTCCATCGCAGTCTTTAACGCTGGTAGCATGCCGCGACAGCGTGGACGTGAACCGTATGTGCAGTTGACGGACTTTGAGCGAGGGCGTATAGTGGGCATGCGGAGGCCGGGTGGACCGACCGCCGAATTGCTCAACACGTGGGGCGTGAGGTCTCCACAGTACACCGATGTTGTCGCCAGTGGTCGGCGGAAGGTGCACGTGCCCGTCGACCTGGGACCGGACCGCAGCGACGCACGGATGCACGACAAGAAAGTCGGATCCTACGTAGTGCCGTAGGGGACCGCATCGCCACTTCCCAGCAAATTAGGGACACTGTTGCTCCTGGGGTATCGGCGAGGACCATTCGCAACCGTCTCCATGAAGCTGGGCTACGGTCCCAAGCATCGTTAGACCGTCTTCCGCTCACGCCCCAACATCGTGCAGCCCGCCTCCAGTGGTGTCGCGACAGGCGTGAATGGAGGGACGAATGGAGACGCGTCGTCTTCAGCGATGAGAGTCGCTTGTGCCTTGGTGCCAATGATGGCCGTATGCGCGTTTGGCTCCGTGCAGGTGAGCGCCACAATCAGGACTGCATACGACCGAGGCACAAAGGGCCAGCACCCGCCATCATGGTGTGGGGAGCGATATCCTACACTGGCTGTACACCTTTGGTGATCGTCGAGGGGCCACTGAATAGTGCACGGTACATCCAAATTGTCATAGAACCCATCGTTCTACCATTCCTAGACCGGCAAGGGAACTTGCTGTTCCAACAGGACAATGCACGTCCGCATGTATCCCGTGCCACCCAACGTGCTCTAGAAGGTGTAAGTCAACTACCCTGGCCAGCAAGATCTCCGGATCTGTCCCCCATTGAGCATGTTTGTGACTGGATGAAACATCGTCTCACGCGGTCTGCACGTCCAGCACGAACGCTGGTCCAACTGAGGCGCCAGCTGGAAACGGCATGGCAAGCTGTTCCACAGGACTACATCCAGCATCTCTACGATCTCTCCATGGGAGAATATCAGCCTGCATTGCTGCGAAAGGTGGATATACACGGTACTAGTGCCGACTTTGTGCATGCTCTGTTGCCTGTGTCTATGTGCCTATGGTTCTGTCAGTGTGATCATGTGATATATCTGACACCAGGAATGTGTCAATAAAGTTTTCCCTTCCTGGGACAATGAATTCACGGTGTTCTTATTTCAATTTCCATGAGTGTATTTAAAAGGATAAATTCTGAAAGGATTAATTCCTCAATATAAATTTAAAATGTTTGTAAGTTAGTTTTTTTTTTCTTCTTTTGTACAAAGCTTATAAAAATTAAAAACTTTCGCAAGATATATCAGTTTAAGAGTGAGAAACCTATGAGATAAATAGCGGAAAATATATATTTAAGCTTACGCTGTCCAAATGAAGCTGCTATAGGTAGGTGTGTTCAGAAAGTTTAAGGATGTCCGATGTTGACGCGAGAAAGTGAGCTGTCTACAGCAAGCCGAAGCGGAAGTACCGTCATTTTCACAGCCACTAGGTCTTTATTTCATTATACATTAGCTTTGAGACTCATATCAAGTTATTCTCTCTCTCAGCCTTTGTTACATGGCATACAAAGGAGAAGGCTAATGCAAGTACGAGAACTAGCTGCGAACAGCAATTCCTTAACTTTTCCGTTTCACGGCAATTTTGTTGATAATAAGCCTTTAGAACTTAAAGCCTACGGAGGATTCAACATAATGCTGGAGCTGGTGTAGCAAGAACATCATTATTAATATTTATTATTATATTGTTTCATTTAGACATTTAACCCCTAAATTCTAGGGGTTGAATATAGGGGTCCAACTGGAAGGATAATTTACTAATGGTATTTCTTCTCTCTCTCTCTCTCTCTCTCTCTCTCTCTCTCTCTCTCTCTCTCTCTCTCTCTCTCTCTCTCTCTCTCTCTCTCTCTCTCTCTCTCTCTATCTCTCTCTCTCTCTCTCTCTCTCTCTCTCTCTCTCTCTCTCTCTCTCTCTCTCTCTCTCTCTCTCTACTGTAGGAGTTTAAATTAGTTTTGTTTATTAACTTTTATAATGAACATGCTTACATTCACCTTACCAAATTGTACAAAGGATGAACAATTCTCCGTTGCAGGCGAAAATTGAGCTCGGAAGACCAGGACACTGCATATCTGACGACAGAGGCAGTCTTGTTACATTATTGTAGAAACACAACTCAAGCGTTATATCTTCTCTGACATAAAATAAAGCTAATGAGTAAATATGGTATGTATCTTTAAGGGCGGCCAACTGCAAGACCATTAATGTCCTTTAAAAACAAATTATGGCCAAAGCCAGAGGTAAGGATATCTGCTACTTAAAAATCCTACCAAAGTCACAAGTAAGATAAATATACTCAATCACGACGAAAGCTAGAGGTATTACGTGCATCAGAAAGTTAAGTCCCAACCGTGTCCAGGGATGCCTCAAATGGTGGTGATTATGTTGAAAAGTATCCAGTGGATATATGTAATATTATAATAAATTGCCCGCCTCGGCAGCGTAGATGGTAGCGTGTCTGTCTCACGCCCAGGAGGTTCCGAGTTCGAATCTCGATCAGGGTAAGTTACCTAGATAAGGTTTTTCCGGAGCTTTCCCTTATCCTGGAAGACGAATGTTGGGTTATTCTAAGCTCCACGGACCCTGTACTCATTTGAGCATCATTTCACTCATTTCATTCATCGTCCGATATGACAACGTTGGAGGACGTAAATTACAAATATATATATATATATATATATATATATATATATATATATATATATATATATATATATATAGTGACTTTGTGGGTTCGTGAAATAATAAAACGAGGTTCCAAAACACAAAAACTACACTTTATTCTCCTCGAAATACACTGTTCACCATTACAGTTTACTAGCTAACCTTAAACTGTTTATTTTCTCACTCTACCCTCAACTGTCTCTCACTTCCGGTAACGATCGGCCATCATTTTTCATCGGCTTCGCGAGCTTACCACCAGGGTGACAATATATATTATTTACTTTGTGATATTTCTGTTTTCTTTATCGGTTTTCACGACTTACTTTCCGGATGCACCTCGTAAATTCCTAATCAGTAAAGGAAAATTTGTACTCCGTTAAAATTTAGTAACCCCCTAAAGAACCAACACAAGGATTTTCAAGGAAAGTCCCCACTTAAATACATAATAAATAGAAAAATAAAGAACTGTACTTTATCCAAATTCAGGTCTCCCAAACATGTACTTAGCTACTTAGTAAGCAGAGAAAGACGTGCACTCCATGTAAGTTGAAGATCTTCGAAAGAAGCAAACTATTTTTAATAAAATTGCTCTACTACACACAACTCTTCATATGCAAAATATTCTTATTTTATTTTCTCAATAATATTTCTATAATTAAAACACCGTATATTCAAGGTATGTCCAAAATTCCTGTCTAAAATGTTAAATATTGTTGAGCCATTATCTAAACAAATATTCAAGATTATTTGCAGAGTCTTTCAAGGTATTTTGTTTAGCACAGATGTTAATTAACATTAAAACAATGTCATTTCATTTACCAGGATAAAAGTTATGATTTTGTTTAAGCATAACAACTAACGTTGAATTTGAAATTCGTTTTTAAACTTTAAAAATAACTATTATTATATTATGCATAATTTTGTCACTGAGTTAGGATTATTTAGAAGCAGTAATACTAGTTATCCAAGATAACATAAATTTCCTACCAAATAATGACTTGAGCAGCTATTCCCAGAAATTCCAAGATACACATTTTACTGTCCTGCGTATGTCAGTAACAAATGGTGTTTCATGGAAATTAATTATTCTTTCACACTGGCCGTGTGTAGGCTAAATTGTGGAAACGTAGAGTCAGACTGAAAAATTCAATGCCATAGCCGGGATTTGAACCACGGATCTTCTGGTTTCCATACAGCCGCACTACCATTGTGCTACTATGGCCAACGTGCCGATATGACATTAAATTCTCCAACTGACTCGTAGGAGTTCTCATAAACACATGAGACAACTACCTTAATGGCGACTTACTACATGTAAGTACTTTAAGGCCCGGGCTTTATAGTTAACCACTATTAGGTCAATTAATGGAAATTAATTATTCTTTCACACTGGCCGTGTGTAGGCTAAATTGTGGAATTTTTCAGTCTGACTCTACGTTAACCACAATTTAGCCTACACACGGCCAGTGCGAAAGAATAATTGATTTCCATTAATTGACCTAATAGTGGTTAACTATAAAGCCCGGGTCTTAAAGTACTTACAGCATAGTAAGTCGTCATTAAGGTAGTTGTCTCATGTGTTTATGAGAACTCCTAGTGGTTTACCGGGAAAAACACGAGTCAGTTGGAGAATTTAATGTCATACCCGGGTCTTAACGTACTTACAGCATAGTAAGTCGTCATTAAGGTAGTTGTCTCATGTGTTTATGAGAACTCCTAGTGGTTTACCGGGAAAAACACGAGTCAGTTGGAGAATTTAATGTCATACCCGGGTCTTAAGGTACTTACAGCATAGTAAGTCGTCATTAAGGTAGTTGTCTAATGTGTTTATGAGAACTCCTAGTGGTTTACCGGGAAAAACACGAGTCAGTTGGAGAATTTAATGTCATACCCGGGTCTTAAGGTACTTACAGCATAGTAAGTCGTCATTAAGGTAGTTGTCTCATGTGTTTATGAGAACTCCTAGTGGTTTACCGGGAAAAACACGAGTCAGTTGGAGAATTTAATGTCATACCCGGGTCTTAAGGTACTTACAGCATAGTAAGTCGTCATTAAGGTAGTTGTCTCATGTATTTATGAGAACTCCTAGTAGTTTACCGGGAAAACACGAGTCAGTTGGAGAATTTAATGTCATACCCGGGCCTTAAGGTAGTTACAGCATAGTAAGTCGTCATTAAGGTAGTTGTCTCATGTGTTTATGAGAACTCCTAGTGGTTTACCGGGAAAAACACGAGTCAGTTGGAGAATTTAATGTCATACCCGGGTCTTAAAGTACTTACAGCATAGTAAGTCGTCATTAAGGTAGCTGTCTCATGTGTTTATGAGAACTCCCAGTGGTTTAACGGGAAAACACGAGTCAGTTGGAGAATTTAATGTCATACCCGGGTCTTAAGGTACTTACAGCATAGTAAGTCGTCATTAAGGTAGTTGTCTCATGTGTTTATGAGAACTCCTAGTGGTTTACCGGGAAAAACACGAGTCAGTTGGAGAATTTAATGTCATACCCGGGTCTTAAGGTACTTACAGCATAGTAAGTCGTCATTAAGGTAGTTGTCTCATGTGTTTATGAGAACTCCTAGTAGTTTACCGGGAAAACACGAGTCAGTTGGAGAATTTAATGTCATACCCGGGCCTTAAGGTAGTTACAGCATAGTAAGTCGTCATTAAGGTAGTTGTCTCATGTGTTTATGAGAACTCCTAGTGGTTTACCGGTAAAAACACGAGTCAGTTGGAGAATTTAATGTCATACCCGGGTCTTAAAGTACTTACAGCATAGTAAGTCGTCATTAAGGTAGCTGTCTCATGTGTTTATGAGAACTCCCAGTGGTTTAACGGGAAAACACGAGTCAGTTGGAGAATTTAATGTCATATCGGCACGTTGGCCATAGTAGCTCAATGGTAGTGCGGCTGGACGGAAACCAGAAGATCCGTGGTTCAAATCCCGGCTATGGCATTGAATTTTTCAGTCTGACTCTACCTTTCCACAAAATGGTATTTCCATTAAAATCATTAGAGTCATTTTTGAGAAAATAGCAATTTTTTTAAAAAAGTAGTTCCCTATGTAAAGGGTAACTGCGTGGAATGTTTCTTTAAAATCTTCGTGTCCCATCTTGGAAGGTACGGAAATTAAACAACTCACAAATTTGGTACTTTTCGATTTTTCTGTCCCTTCATTTCTTAGTTATACTGTTCACAAATAGGCAGACAGACAGACACATACGCACACATATGTCTGTGGCTTTTAAAAAAATGCTTTTTCAGAATTTAGAAGGCCACAAAACATATTTTTAGTGAAAAATGGAGAAAAGGTTAGAAATAAATTAATTTTTATTGTTTATTTATAGTTTTAGTCCTAGTCATATCACGACTCATGTAAAGTAATTAATATTAACAATAATTTGTTACACAACTCGATTTTAAATGTGTTCATTATGTATTGCAAATAAAACAATAACAACAAACGACAGCATCATAGATTTAGATAAGCTGCATAATGTATTTGTCTATTTAAAAAAAATTCAACAACATTTCTTGCCACTGAAACCTGAGCTTTGACTCAAACAATGGAGAAGAAACTGTTAATATCTGAAAGGAAAATACTTTGGAATAACTAAAGTAAATGATATGTAGCAAAACATATATAATAAAGATACTATGCGAAAAAGGAGGATAAATTTGTATGGTCATATTCTCAGAATGAACTGTAGCAGATTAACTAAACAAATCTTTGATTGCTTTCGTAACCGTAAAACAAAGCCTAACTGCTTTAAAGAATTTGAAAAATACTTAGCAGAATTAAAAGTCACAGAAAATTCATTACTTGACGGGACAGTGAAAGTAATAATTAAAATCGAAAATATAAGGTTCAAAGATAACTCTACATTAAAATGGAAACCCATTACCTCGGCAGAAGAAAGGGAAAAAAAAGGTCAGATATAATCAAGAAATACTGGGAACTAAGAAAAGAACAACACATAGGAAATGATTGATTCGCCTTACCACAAAGAGAGTGAAACGAAAAGAATAAAGAATTATATATCAAGATATTAATATACTACAAGAATTTAAGATTATACGGTTAAGATGGGCGAGGCATGTTCAAAGCATGGAAGAGAAACGTATTCTTTAAAAAATGAATAATTCTACAATACAAGACCCAAAGGCAGGCAAAAAAACTGATGGGAAGGTATAGTAAGAAGAGATGCATTAAGCATATTGGGTGTCCAAATATGGAGAAGGAAGATATACGATAGAGATAATGGAGGCAAAAACTGAGGGAGACTAAGGCCCAAAAGGGGTTCTGAAAGTCATGAAGTAGTGGCACTGGTAGTGGTAGTAGTAAATTTAGAGTGGTCCAGGAACATCGGGAAGTAATACACCTACTCTGCACTTGAGACGCTCATCGGTGTATTGCATTAGTAGTCATGAATGAGATGAAGTACGTCGACAAGGGTGACACTGAGGAGGAGCTTCGTAAGATAGATTGCGTGAGGATAGGATAGGGTTGGATAAGGTGACCGAGGGGAAATCTAGCACTTCGACCTCAATGGACCTTCAGTGCAGACACCCCCGAAAGGAACAGATGAGATGAAGGAACCGCTATGAAAGTATGGGCTGCAGGACTGGCCGGCGCAGACGGCAGAGACGTGTCGAGTCCCTAACATTTCCAGGCAGGAGAGCGCTCGGCAGTGATCCTTCCAAGCCACCGAGGGTGGATCAAAGGCTCCCCTTCGAGAATGCGAGAGGTGAGTATGGGTAACCTGGTCCTTGCGCAGATAACTCACTTTGTTAATGGAATCAAATAGGTTTAAGGGGACTGGGCATTTCAGATCTTAACATTGTTACAGTTATTATATTAATGTCTCATTTTCTCAAAACAAAAGTTGCTCGTTTTTCGTAAAATACAGAAACTGAATATATACAAGAAACAGAGGCAAAGCTGGTGAATGTACGCAGATTCCCGCTCCCAGCCTATTAAGTTAAACCTCTTTGGAAAAGATGCATATACTTCGATCACTGAGACAAATAATTTACTCAATTGTTAATTATAAAATATAAGTTTAGCGATATATAACGCAATTAATGACAACGCAAGTATAAAGAAAATAAAACAAAACTTTGTACTTGTGGCTTATTAAGAGATTTGGCATTCAGAAACTTCAATGTATACATCTATACAATTATAGGATAAACTTAGAGGTTTTGTGATTGTTTCCATCCAAACTTCCGTAGCGTTTGATAAATAACAAAGAGAGAAATGCAACATTGATTTCTACCGCTATAAACAGGATTGTCTGTTGTTTCTTCAGCTCTGCCTTTTTTTAAGTGTCACACCATGGTCAAATATATGAACATATATATTGCCGGAAACTAAAACTGCTTTTATTTCTACACGCATTCTCTGTACAGTACGCGCAAGATAAGTTGAGCGCTGGATTTACGGAGTGATGCGGGCAGAGGGGAAGAAGCGAGAGCTAACGCTTTTGTTTCTGCAGTGTGTTTAACCTTGAAAAACGCAGTTCAGCAAAATAGTGTGTAAGATAAGCGAAGATATCACAAGTAACGTTGCATCCTCTGAAAACATTCCTTGGTTTTGCCCACGCCAGCTCAATTACATTCACATCACAGTTATACGGAGGTGTCCCCTTTCGAGAGCCATAACATCCACAAATGTTCATACAAATATAAATCATTTTCAAGTAAATGCTGATGTACACTCGTAACAAGGATAAACTGGCAATTCGAGCGCAACAAACGAGCCTTTATGAAGGAAGCTTTAACTACAAAGTGATAATGTTATATAATAAACTTCTAAATTCATTTAAACAAGCTGCATCATTAAAACACTTTAAGAATAAGGTTAAGAAATTTTTGCATGCACACTGTTTTTATACGGTTAATGAATTTTTAGAAGTATAACCATGTAAATGAGCACTGGGAGCATAGTACATTCACAAACCTGTAATATTTATATTATGACATTTCTTGTAGTAAATTAGTCTATGCAAATACCACATGAAACCATAGAAAAGCTTCTTACTGTGTATATTCTATGTAATCAATTTGACTTTATGTATATACTGTATTTATACATTTTGACGTGTCTCATAACATGTATATGTTGCCAAGGACGAACTAAAATGCTAATTCTAATTCTAACATACGATTGTTGTGATTAACCTCGAAATTGATCAAAACGGAATATGGCGGACATGATAAAGCTTAGCGTATTAGCCACTAGATGTCAGTGTATAGCGCATTTCAAATTTCAAAATTGTCATCTAGGTTTATGGGGTTAAACGAAACTTACCGAATGAGGACTTGGAACCCGATCGCTCTTCTTATCGCGCGCATATAATAGCGACAGAAATTTTAAGTGCAGGCATTGTCAACTGCCGCAACATACCAACCGCCGTTGTCTAATCATAAAACCCTCAAGCAGTTTGACAGGAAATACATGACAGAAAGAAATTCGCCTACCCTGTGGGGAAACCGCGAAGAAAAACTTGTTCAGAGTGATGGGAATCGATCCTAGGACTCCCTAAATGCGAGCCTCACGTTATTCCGGAGTCACTTCGGTCGTATACCATAGCAAGAACAATTATTACATTCATAGCTGGTTGTATGCTCTGTTAAAATAAAGCAACGTGTTTTATGTTAATCGTGATCAATGTAATTAATATATTTTAACGGTTCATTAAATTTCACTATGAACACTGAATCAGTTACTTCAAAATTATGCAACAAACATCACGTTCAAATAGTACTCTGCAACGTAGTCTTGGTCACTTTCTGTTGAGTAATGAAAGCAAAATAATTGATGTCCAAAATTATTAATTGCCCTCATTAGTAAAAACGAAAACAAAAATATTATGTAAAGGTATGCAGGTTTATGGCTTGGAAACAGCACGCATACATTAAGCAGGGCAAGTTATTCAACAAGTTTATCTGGAGCTGATGCCATGGAAACTGAAAACAATAGAAGGGAAACTTGTGGTTCCCATAAAGAATGCAAAGGTATCTCTATTAATTAGCATTCTGTGCGGTTCGAACGCACGCGATTTTACATGCCCCGCAATAATTCCTAGAAATCTGTAGCGCACTTCTCAGGCACACACTACACATCTTTCGTTTTCTGTAATCACTCGATCTAAAAACTGTTTTACAATATTGTTTACTACCTCCTCTACTATATGTAGGTATGGGAAATAGGGAAAGTATTGCATTCCATTCAAAAATCCGACCTGGAGATTTAAGTACAAGTACATGTTTGAAATTCCCATCCCACCTCCAAAAAAGCATTTTTTCGAAAAATATCTCTGTGTTTGTGACTGTAAATAGTATGACTCAAAACCGAAAAGCCGTTTAAATACCAAATTTGGTACTTAAGTTCTTCCAAGCATACGACACGAAGATTTTCAAGAAAATCCTCCCAGTCTACCCTTTAAAGAAAACATAATTCCTTTTTGTTTTCAAAAATGCTTCTGTTTTCATTAAAATACAATATATTTAACATATTTTTTATGAACAATTAAATGTATATTTTCAGTTTTCTGGTAATGTCCTCACAAGTTCTCATCATTTCGATGGTATTAGGAGTAGAATTTCATTACGGAGGGGATTTGGTACGTAGGCCATCATGCTGGGCCCATTGTTCCTATGCCACCAAGTGGAGCACCCCGGGAGGAAGGATGAGGTGAAGAGACAGAGGGCGGCCGACCCAAGGAACTACGACAGTACAGAGATCAGGGTCCCTACAGTTTACTTGGATAGATTTCCCGCGAAAGGCCAGGACAACGGACGCGCTCCCCCACAGCGGGACGGCAACGAGCCCAGCAGACGAGCGCCAAAGGTCCCTTGCTAGCGAGCCGAGCCCCAAAGGTCCCTGGTTGGCGATCCGAGCCCCAAAGGTTCCAGGCTAGCGATCCGAGCCCCAAAGATTCCTGGCTGGCGATCCGAGCCCCAAAGATCCCTTGCTAGCGAGCCGAGCCCCAAAGGTCTGTGGTTGGCGATCCGAGCCCCAAAGGTTCCAGGCTAGCGATCCGAGCCCCAAAGGTCCCTGGTTGGCGATCCGAGTCCCAAAGATCCCTAGCTGGCGATCCGAGCCCCAAAGATCCCTTGCTAGCGATCCGATCCCCAAAGGTCCCTGGCTGGCGATGCGAGCCCCATAGATCCCTGGCTAGCGATTTGAGCCCCATAGATCCATGGCTGACGATCCGAGCCCTATAGATCCCTGGCTAGCGATTCGAGCCCCAAAGGTCCCTGGCTGGCGAACCAAGCCCCATAGATCCCTGGCTGGCGATCCAGGCTCTATAGATCCCTAGCTAGCGATTTGAGCCCCGAAGGTCCCTGGCTGGCGATCCGAGCCCTATAGATCCCTGGCTAGCGATCTGAGCCCCATAGATCCCTGGCTAGCGATTCGAGCCCCAATGGTCCCTCGCTGGCGATCCGAGCCCCATAGATCCCTGGCTGGCGATCTGAGCCCCATAGGTCCCTGGCTAGCGATTTGAGCCCCAAAGATCCCTGCCTGGTGATCCGAGCACCAAAGATCCCTGGCTGGCGTTCCGAGCCACAAAGGTCCCTGGCTAGCGATCCGAGCCACAAAGGTCCCTGGCTGGCGATCCGAACCCCAAAGGTCCCAACAGAGGAGCTGAGACCGGCATCCGACCTACCGGAGGAGGAAGTAGTTTACCTCAGACTATATCATCCTGTCATACACCGCCGAGACTCCCGCCGACACTTCTACCCTGAAAGAGACCACCAGATGAGAGATGATGTGAAATGATAATGGAGATCAAATGGAGGGACAGTAAACCCGGTAAATGTAATAAACCTACCCAGCGTCCGCCTAGCAACCCGGGAAACCCCCCGAAAAAACATATGGGTCAGGTAGGTCGGCCACCAGGATCGAACCTTGGTCTCCTGAATGCGGCCCACAGACGAAACCGCCTTAGCCATCCCGCTCTGTTTTATTTGGATGACTTCAATGTAATTGGTACATAACGTAGTAGTAGTAGTAGTAGTAGTAGTAGTAGTAGTAGTAGTAGTAGTAGTAGTAGTAGTAGTAGTAGTAGTAGTAGTAGCAGTAGTAGTAATAGTAGTAGTAATAGTAGTAGCAGTAGTAGTAAAGAAAGGGGCGGATATGTATGACCTAAAAACGGAATATATGCATTTATGACCTAAAAATAGATTAACTATAACCTAAAAAACAAAAATATGACGTTTATAACTTTATTTATTTATTAATCATATATTAATCAAACTTTAGATATTTCATAATAGTTCATGCATAAACATTTTTATCGTTTCTGCAGAAAAAAAATTCTCTACTTCTTAATTCAGCACTTTATGGAATCTGTAAGATTAAAAGTTCCTAAATTAGAGAATTATAATTATTTTAACTTAAGAAAAGAATAATTAAAAGAAATAAAATATTTATAACTGGGTGTTAGTTTTCATCAGCAACAAAGTTACATTGTGACTTCTTGAGTTCGCAGAAGAGGAATGGTAGGGAGCAGGTGACTTTGACCGTGTTGGTGTGGTATATGAGTAACTGGTATACAGGGAGCTGTCTCAGGACAGTCGCAGAGTGGTGAGAAAGTTTTGTTAATTCCGTGGAAGTAGCTTCGGAAATTTCCATGATTCGTTTAGAAGTGTGTTCGTAAGTAGTTTGGCCAGAGCTGTAGGGAGAGTCTTTGGAAAATGATTGGTATGACTCTTACCCTCTTTAATTGTCTTTATTTGTTAGCAATTACTTATGATTTAAACATAATTCTTTCGGCACAATCAGCTTTCTCACTTTCAATTGTTCACTGGTTTGGTCGGCACTATCAGATGTGAGTGATGGATTACCAGTTCTTATTCAAAATAATGATAGGATTTATATAGGTGCTGCTTTTGAACAGCTGACACAATAAATGTTATTTAAGGGTAACATTTCTATACTAAGCTAGGAGACGTACGGTAACTCTGCAACTCGCACTCCGGAGGTCCAGCATTCAAATACCGAGAGTCGAGCAATCTGACCATGTTTTGATCAAAAGTACCAAGGCGTTTGTGCGAAAATAATAAAATAAACAAACAATACTCCGTAAACGGTAAATGACGTCCTCAAACATTGATCATATCGGATGATGAATGAGATAGGGCTCAAATAGGCCCAAGGTACATAGAACTTTAAAGTTGCCCGACATTCATATTTCACGATAAGGGAAAACCAGGGAAGAAAAAAAAAACCTATTAGATACAGCTTGACCGAGATGCGAACTCAAAACCCCTTGAATGGAGGTAGACACGCTACCCCAACCACAGAGGCCGTTGCTTCTTTAAAAGGTATTTGACCTAAATAAGAAAAATTGTGTTCATCTGATTCATATAACCTTGCACCGCTGACATGTATCACTCCGCGTGCAACTAACTTCCCCCTCATCCTAATTGGCTAATGCTTTCGCGCCATAGGCCATAGACGGTGCCTTCCCCTCACATTTAAACTTGCAGTAAAAGTCATAGCAATTGCCAGGAAGATACAAATAAGAATATGAAGGCATGCAAAAATAATGAAGTTTAAAATGAAACTGAGCAAGTTGAAACTGAATGAATGAGCAATGAAACTGAAACAAGTTTATAATTAAAGGCCTTCGGCCTTTTCCACTGGGATTTTTTAAACCAGCACACATACCTTGTAAGCTTGTCTTTCAGTCTTAAAAGTCGTGTCACGCCATACTTGTCGTTTGTCCTTCATTCACCCAAGTCTCGTCAAGGTAGTATATTTTGTGACTTGTATCCCGTAGAGTCTGATTGTGCTTAAATAACGTCTTCGCCACACAGCAATATCGCCCCTGGAGTGGTAAGTTTTCCTGTTGTCTCAATTTCATGTCGCGATGTTCCTACACATCTAACACTCACACCTGTAAGTTCAGAGCACAGCTGTTCGACTTCTCTCACTAACAAAGACGGATTCTTCTCTGTGAGTGCATTAAACACATCCACCACAATTCTTTTTTCGCCGCTTTGTAAAGGTTTTCCCTTGCGATGCTTCAGCGAAAAACTGGTGGTAGACTCTGCCATTATACATATAATAAGTACACGCGCAATAAACGATCAATAAAATAATTTAGCTCTCGCACTCGGCACAACACACCTTCGAATTGCGATATATGACTAATCCACTTCAAAGCAAGGTCAGTGATAAAAGTCATATAAACAAATATGTCGCCACTACCGCTAAATCACGTGTTATCGTGTCATGTGCTTGAGAGCAAAGGAACCTCCTCTTTACTTCGTTTAAGAATTAACATGCATTTCAGATAAATCAACTCTGTTGTGTAATATATTTAATTCAAAGAGTTACGAAAATATAAATTTGACAATTCTCTTCCAACATATAAAGATATATCACCATGTTAAATAACGAACTAATTTTTACCGCACAACAGTCTATACTACAATAGCAGCCAATGAGAGGTGATTAGGTCACGTGAGCGTTTAGGGATACGGGGCAAGCTTATGTGAAACAAGGATTAATATTGTACCTATATTGACATTTCACTAGAAATACATTTCTGAGGCTCTCTGAATTAAAAAAGAAACAACTAAATAAAAGTAGGAGAAAGCTGTTAATAAGTATATGTGTATATGTGTGAGCGTGTGCGTGTCTGTCTGTCTAGGGGTCTATCCATTTTGTCCTGAAAACTAGAAGTCTGTGATAACTTCCGGGTCTTATAAGAAAATACTGCCACCTAAACAACAGTGTGTCCTGCGCCGTAGCGTAGCGGGATAAGGCCTTGGTCCCCGGCCACGGAAAGCGGCCCGGGTTCAATTCCACCCATGTGGTGCGGATTTTAAGAGCCGGGAAGATGACCGGTGCTCACTCAGCATCGTGAGGAAAGTGAGGAGCTTACGCTATGTGAGCGACCCTGGTCACGAAAACCAACATTCCGGCTGGGGGATGCCGAGATGCTGACCACATCTCCTCCCCGTATCGGTTGGATGATCGCCCACCTCCGCCGTGCGTAAGATATCTTTTAGATCTGCATAAATCACACAATGTCAAAATGTTTTGGGGCATTCATTATTTCTGAGTTATTCTTTGTTATTAACTTATTAGACTCAGTTTTCAAATACTGGAACACTTTTTTTAAGGTAAGTCCCTATTCGTTTATTCTCGTGGTTATATTTCAAAACTATCAGCTAACGACACAAATTTTAAAAATCTGCTATATAACTTTACAGTGATACTGAAATGTTTTAAAATAATAAAAATAATAAAAAAAGTGCCCGCCTCGGTAGCGCAGATGGTAGCATTTCTGCCTCTCCTTCAAGAGGTCCCGAGTTCGAAACTCGGTCAGATTGAGCTACCTGCATAGGGTTTTTTCGCGGTTTTCCTTTATCCTGTAAGACGGATGTCGGGTAACTCTAAGCTCCATGGACCCTGGGCCCCCAAGTCGCTAGGGGTTAGATCTGCTGAGTCAAGCAGTTCAAACCGTAATTCCTGTATTTTCGCCATTGCAACCGCTGAGGTGTGAGAAGGTACGTTGTCTTGTGAAACAGAATTTTCTTTTGCTGCAAATGTGACCGTTTTTCCGCAAGTTCTGCCTTCAGCTTGTCAAGTAATGATGCGTAGTATGTTCCTGTAATGGTTTTTCCTTTTTTGAAGATAATCGATTAAAATAAATCCATGACTATCCAAAAACAGTCGCCATCACTTTCCCAGCCGAAAAAAACAACAGGTTTTGCTTTTTTGGAGCCGGTTACCCCTTTGCAGTCAACTGTTTGGAGTGTATTTTTGTTTCGGGCGTACAATGGTGTACCCAAGTTTCATCTACAGTAATAAATCGGCGCCAAAACTCGTATTTATTACGCCTAAACTGCGCCAACAGAGCGTTGGAAATCTTCATTCGAACACGGTTTTGTCTAACGTGAACAAACGCGGCATCCAACGCGCGGACAGCTTTCTCTTGTCTAAATGTTGATTTTAAATGAGACAAACACGTTTTCTTGACATGTTCATAGCCTCTGCTACCTCTCTCACTTTAATTCGGCGGTCGTCTAGCACCATTTGCTGAACTTCGGCGATGTTTTCGTCGGTAGTTGCAGTATTGGACGCCCGAACGTTCATTGTCTCCCAAGCTCTTACAGCCACGTTTAAATTCAGGTGCCCAAAATTTCACTGTGGTAAATGATGGTACAGAGTCCCCATACACAGAATCCAACTCATCTTTGATTTACGTAGGCGTATTGCCTTTAAAAAACAAATATTTAATGACAGCTCGATACTCTATTTGTCCACTTTTATAAAAACACTCACATCAACTCACTCAAACGACTGAGCCTCCAAAATGGCTGAAACTTTGGTAACTGTCAACAGATGAATAAGGAAATTCACTAACTTTTATTTACAAGTGCTGCCATCTTCATGTTGAGGTCGGAAACTTTTCAGACCACCCTCGTAGTAGGCTATGGATGTTTAAAATGTGTGGAAACGAAGGATTTTTAAAGAAACGTAAAAATCAGTAATCTTCAGAAGATAGACGCTTTGGGAGCAATGAGTTTGATAGCCACGAAAGTAAACGTGTATGAGAGTTGTTTAGAAATATTTTTGTGTGCTATAGTGTTTAATAAGTGTTATTAAAGTAAAGTATTATTTTCGGAGTATAATTTGTGTCGTTATTTTTGCAAATTGATCTTTAAAGAACGCGTCAATCCGAGACCACGATGTTAAGATAAGAATTTCACGCGGTCTAAACTGGGACAAAGAAATTTCGAATGGCTACAAATCAATTACATCTACATAATTTTGAAAACTTATCATCATTATACATACAAAAGCGAAATCAATAGACGAAATTAAAAATTACAAACTAATTCAAAGCAAATTTTTGACGCATAAAATTGTTCAACACGAAACTTAGAAAATTGTTAATGTAAGTGGAATCCCAAGTGGAAATAAAATAAAATAACATAGAAACAATGTTACTAGATCTTAAAACATGCTGTAGTCCCTATGTTCTTACAGCTACAAGTATATTTCAACAAGACAATTTCTGCACATATTTATGTCCTTTAAAGTGAAGTAGATAGAGAATTAAGCGTTTGTAAGTGAGTTCATTTACATCTGTTGTGGCATATCTTTAGGGGAGTTTAAAACATTTATTTCCTGTGGAGAATTTTCGAATAGAATGCGATATTTGATGTATCTACCTTAGTTGAGTGGTAGAGAAAATAAATTGTTGATACGCCGGGAAAGGGAAAGCACGTGAAGGAAGTGGTCTGTTGTAAAAGCTGTGAAAGACAGCGAAGGATGTTTCCGAAGGCGGAGTACGACCTTCTGGAAGAAAGAATGGGAACTCTTGCCTAAGCTCTCAGTGCAGAAGCTGCTAGGTTGTATGAGGTAACGTATCGCCGTTAATTGCGATGTAATAGCCGATACTTTCACACTCGTTCATCACATGCCATGCGGTACCGTTTTGTACGTACACCAACAGGATCCACAGGCCACGCTCGCGTTATTGCATGCGTCTCTCCCCCAACCCCTCTCACTGTATTTATATATCCCATCTATTCTCTCTCTCTTACTACCATTCTCTATCTTTCTGTATAACGTATATTTTATGACTTGTAAGCGCGTAATATAATTACTGCTTATTGATAATTTAAACTAATTGTTTAGTATGAGACTGAAACCTAATCTCTCAGCAGAACAGCCCACACATGCCCTTCACTATAGGGGTCATGAGTGAGGTGCAGTACTTGAGGGTGGGAACTGGTCAGCAATCTGTGTCGGTATATGCTGTCTTCACAACCAGGGGCCGCTACATCTCCTCAATTAGCTTCTCAGGAACCTAACAGGGCTGATTCCTGATTTCACCAACAGATATTAAGACTTAACACAAGTTAAGCAATAGTTAACATAAAAATTGCATTTCACCAACAAGTGTTAGCTTCAAACTCGTATTATATCTCTTGTTAAACTAACAAGTCAGTATTCTGTTGTTAAGTCCTTAACAATTGTAAATACTCAAGATGGTGGACGTGAACGCAGCTGTTGATGTCGATTTGCTATATTTAAGACCGTCTAAATGACATTCGTAATAGAGTACGGCCTATGAGGAGAAAATATTTTGAGGAGCTATCAGACGGAGGTATAGACTATCGAAACAAGTTGCTATGAAGGTTACTGCGGAAGTACAACAGAGGTTAGAACATGCATCGAAAGGAATATGCCGATCTCGTCTTTGCTACAAGTATTAATAACTTTGCGATTTTATAATTCACTGAATTATGTGGATAATACATTGTCCACCTCCCGTCTTGAGTGTGTGTGTGTGTGTGTGTGGTGTTTAAGGGCCCGTCGACAACAAGGTCATTTGGGCCCCTCCCGTCTTGAAACGTTCAAGTCACTTGTCCTTTTTCGCTCCTCGTTTTAGATTTACGTAATATTGAGTTAGAACATTCATCGAAAGGAATATGCCGATCTCGCCTTTGCTTCAAGTATTAATAACTTTGCGATTTTATAATTCACTGAATTATGTGGATAATACACTGTCTACCTCCCGTCTTGAAACGTTCAAGTCACTCGTCACTTGTCCTTCTTCGCTCCTCGTTTTAAATTTACGTAATACTGAGTTAGAACATACATCGAAAGGAATATGCCGATCTCGCCTTAGCTTCAAGTATTAATAACTTTGCGATTTTATAATTCACTGAATTATGTGGATAATACACTGTCTACCTCCCGTCTTGAAACGTTCAAGTCACTCGTCACTTGTCCTTCTTCGCTCCTCGTTTTAAATTTACGGAATACTGAGTTAGAACATGCATCGAAAGGAATATGCCGATCTCGCCTTTGCTTCAAGTATTAATAACTTTGCTATTTTATAATTCACTGAATTATGTGGATAATACACTGTCCACCTCCCGTCTTGAAACGTTCAAGTCACTCGTCACTTGTCCTTCTTCGCACCTCGTTTTAAATTTGCGTAATACTGAGTTAGAACATGCATCGAAAGGAATATGCCGATCTCGCCTTTGCTTCAAGTATCAATAATTTTGTTATTTTATAATTCACTGAATTATGTGGATAATACACTGTCCACCTGCCGTCTTGAAACGTTCAAGTCACTCGTCACTTGTCCTTCTTCGCTCCTCGTTTTAAATTTACGTAATATTGAGTTAGAACATGTATCTAAAGGAATATGCCGATCTCGCCTTTGCTTCAAGTATTAATAACTGCGATGTTATAATTCACTGAATTATGTGGATAATACACTGTCCACCTCCCGTCTTGTAACGTTCAAGTCACTCGCCCTTCGCTCTTCGTTTTAAATTTACGTAATACTGACGAAGTTGTTTGGTGCTTGTAGTAGTGACACATGAATTTGAATTAAATTCGTTTCCAATATTTTCCCACGTGACATCTTTCTCTTTTACATTTACCGCATCCGTCCTCTTATTTTTCACGA
Source organism: Mantis religiosa (assembly GCA_030765055.1). Taxonomy (NCBI): domain Eukaryota; kingdom Metazoa; phylum Arthropoda; class Insecta; order Mantodea; family Mantidae; genus Mantis; species Mantis religiosa. Next base: position 10,935,093 of record CM060956.1, read on the forward strand.
TATCCTTAAACGCCTCACCAATTCAATTAATAATTATTTCTCCATCGATGAGAAATTTGTCTCACGGCTTTTGATTACGATTTTGTTCATCCGTCATTTGTTCAGCTGTGTGCAGACACAAATGAAAACAAAAGCGCATCGCAGTACGTTCAGAAAATAATATGACTCATCCATAGCCTTCTATAGCTGTAATATTTACACGTCTCTTGGTGTTAACACGTGTTTGTTAACATTTTCAGAAAACAGCTTGGTGAAATGCAAGAAATTTAACAGTAGTGTTAACGCTGTGACAATTGTTACGTTACATTTGTTAACGTCGATTTTAACATCTGTTGGTGAAATTGGACATGAGTATACCACGGAGCACCGAGCGGGATGGCTCAGACGGTTTCGACTGTGGTACTCATTTGGGAGGTCCGGGTTCGATTCCCGTGGCCGATCTACCTGACGCTGGGGGTTTTCCGTGTTACCAGGCGAATGCTGGGTAGGTTAATTACATCCCCAGAATTTCCACTATCATTTCACATATCTCTCATCTGGTGCTCTCTCTAAGGGTAGACGTATCACGGACTGTCTCGGCGGTGTATGGCAGGATGATATGCTCTTGGCAAAATTTCCTCCTCCGGTAGGTCGGTTGCTGGTTTCCGAACACGGTCTTGTGGTGCCATTTCCGAAACACAGAAGAGTAAAATGTCCGTTCTCCTGGCCTGCCGGGGAGCTTCCATCTAAGTAAAATGTAGGAACCCTGCCCTATGCAGGTCGTAGCTCCTTGGGACGGCTGCCCTCTGTCTCCTCTCCCCTCATCTTAACTCCTGGAGGTACCCCACTTGAGCGCATAGGTACAACAGACCAAGTTGGACTTCCGTGCCGAATCTCTTCCGTAACGTAGTCCAGTTTGGTACCACGGAGCAGGGTAAACTTAGGTGAAGAACAATTCTTACTCTCTAAACGGAAATCGAACCCGAGATCACCGCATATGGAGATTAGCATGCTAACCACCAGACCGCACATCAGAGATGCTCAACTGTTAGCGTTGCATTTTAATGTGAGATTGTTAAGTCAGTTTAGAGCTACTGTACTTACGAGTGTAAATAACAAACAAGAGAAAGCCCATAGAGAACGCCCAGATTATAGGTTTTATAAACTGATTTGTAGGCAGCACGAAGTGTTCTTCCGAACCAGCCAACCCATCAACGACGAGCTCAACGTGTTCACATGTTTTATGAAATACTTCACTTGGTTCAGCGAAGTGACGAAATGAAGAAATTGCAACAGAGAAACCAGAAATGTAATTTAGGTGGAATAGATTTCATTTCTTATATGTTTTCCAGATTTTGAAACGTAAATTATTATACTACATACAAATTTAATTCACTTTATCCTCTTCGGCTTTCACAGCTCAGTTAGATGGTTCAGTTTTGTTGTTGTTCTTCTTCTTTGGTATAGGAACCTCTTTCACATAAATTTGCTGTTTTTAGTAGTTTGATTTATACATTAATAAATATACCCCTGAATAAAAAAGAATTTAATAAAGAATCTAAACATATTTTAATACTGCTTTAATTAATGGTTGTAATAAATACTTTATAAATAAAAAAAATTGAAAATTTCAAATATAAAAAAGCTGTTAATGATATTCCTACCCTTAAAAAATAAAAGACGATTATAATTTTAAAAAATTTACTTACCATCCTTGGGCTAGTAAATATTTTTAAAAAAATGTTAAAGAGTTTGGTATAACTTTAGTTCCTCAAAATAAATATAGTATTAAAAATTTATTGCATTTCTCTAATAAAATTGATAGTAAAAAATCTGCTATTTATCACTTTAATTCTCTCGCTTGTGACAAAGTTTATTTTGGAAAGACAAAACGTAATTTGTAAACCAGAACGAAAGAACATTTTCGTAATATTAAGTATAAAAAAACTGATACATCGGCCGTATCAGATCATTTTTTGTCATTTAACCATGAAATAAATCCAGAAGTTAAATTATTAAAACAATTAAATGTCCGATAAATTTAATGGTTTGCGAAAAGATATTTATTTTAAAACACAAATATCACGTAATGAATTTTGAAATTCCGGCAGTTGATTCTGTTTTTAAATTTTTTTTTATTTTCAGATTTTGGTAGTACTAACAAGAACATATTAACATCTAACGTTCGTAACGATGGCGACAGTTTTGTTGTTTCCGGCTGACGATGTGTAAAAGTCTTACATGAAATCGCGATCCTGGACTACTTCTAAATTATGATTATTTCTTATAAGTGAAGTTTTATGTTACAAATTGTTATATTTGTATATATAGTCCTGTACATTTATGGTCCACTAACTCTTATGCCACTTTAGGCTTCGGTTGAGGGAGCCACAGAGCAAAATCCAAAAGATGGGAGATCAACCTGGTCCCCGGTATGAGAGTGACAGAAGGGCGAAATGCATGAAAGGAAAGATGATAATGGAGCAATTGGTGAAATGATGGCGGGGAAAACCGCCACAGCGCCCTGTTGTCCACCACAAATCTCACTTTGGTGAGAGTCGTCTTTGTGAGAGTCAAGTGGTGTAACCGCTCTGCCACGGCGCGGCCTTTCTCTGTTTGTTTCTTTTCTCTAAAATCTAATACGTTCCGTTCACAAGTCATCATCTAGTACTTAGACGAGCAAGGTGTCAAGACGGTAGCATTCAGAAGATCCTGGGTTAGATTCCCGCGGTGGCCTTTTTGACCCATGAGTATTTTCGCGGATTTCCCCAGGGGACAAAGTGAATGTTGAAAAAGAAAATTACTTCCTGTGAATGTCCTTTCCCGCCATTTCACCTCATTTCTTATTTCACTTAACCTTACAACTGGTTGGCTGTTTTAGGATTCTAAATATGGCAAAGGTTTCACGTGCATGGCAGGGAATTTGAGCTCCCAGACCTTCCAGAGGGTGTTTAAACCCTCTAGTGGTGGAGAGGGAAGCCAGTAGTAGGAGCCGCTACCGGGGAGTTTAGGTCTGTAACTGCTGGACTCTAACCTTTACTGTCCCCTCTCGTCAGGCTCAGATACCCTGATATACTCTTACCTTACCCTTTCGTTCCGGAGGCGTCCCGTCATAGGCACAAAAGTTCTTCTGCAGATCGAGTACTCCCTACGAAAATGGGCATAGAGTCGGAGAATCAGAAATGACTCCGAGATAACGTGTGAGGCTTGCATTTGAGAGGTCCTGTGTGCGATTCCCATGACCGTCCACATTAATCTCAATCTTTTCAGTGGTCGGTAGGGTGGTTTCTCACGTACTGCGCTTTCCTTTTAATCATTTCACTTTTAACACGTTTCCTCCAGTTTCAGTTGTTCTTATAAATTTCGCGGTATATGGCGGTGCTGGACAACTGGCGTGGATGCGTGCTCCACAAATAAAGTTTACACATTTTTTAGAACATATGGCTACATATGCAAATTTAGGTTTACAAGATAGTGCTTCACCTTTAATAGAACAACTTATATATTTCCATGATCATTCAATATTTGAGTACACCTCGTACTCTTTGGTCGTGGTTCAACGCCTTCTCTAGACAACTAGATCAGCGGGACAGATCCGGAATGGACTGGACTACGCTACGGAGGAGATTCGGCAACCTGTCCCAACTTGGTCTATTGTACCTATGCCCCCAAGTGGAGCACCCCCTGAAGGAAGGTTGACGTGAGAGGAGACAGAGGGTGGCCATCCATAAGTGCTACGACAGTGCAGAGGGCAGGTTCCCTAGTAGTCTCCCGGAAAAAATACGAGTCAGTTGGAGAATTTAGTGTCATGCTGGCACGTTGCCATGGTAGCTCAATGGTTAAGAGCAACCGAACGGAGACCGAAAGATCCATGGTTCAAATCCCGGCTATGGCATTGAATTTTTCAGTCTGACTATCTTTCCGTCATACTTAAGCGCGCCTCAGTAGCGTAGATTGTAGTGTGTCTGCCTCACGTTCAAGAGGTCCCAAGTTTGAATCTTGGACGAGATGAGTTACCTGGATAAGGTTTTTCCGGGGTTTTCCATTATCCTGAAAGACAAATTTCGGGTAACTCTACGCTCCATGAACCCTGGAATCATTTCACCGTCCGATATGACAACGTTGGAGGACGTAAATTGCAACAATAAAAATCGTACTTCAGGTAATGCACTATAAAGTTTCAGGTGCATACGTGTAGTCATTTGTGAATACAAACTTAGTAATATCTTTTTCTACAAAATTCATAAAACTTAAATACGAATTATGATAGTTGAGAGAGAAAACTCCCCGGCAGGCCAGGACAACCGGTATGCCACCCTACAGTGGTCTGGAAACGGCCCCACCAGGACGGGTTCGGATACAGAGACTGTCCGACCGTAGGAGGAAGTTTCACCAAGAGAATATCATCCTGCCATGCACCGCCGAGACACCTGCCGACACTTCTACCCTGAAAGAGACCACCAGATGAGAGATGATGTGAAATGATAAAGGAGATGAAGTGGAGAGATATAATGAACCTGCACAGCATTCGCCTGCCGACCCGAGAAACCCCCGGAGAAACTCACGGGTCAGGTAATTAAGCCACCAGTAAACTGGACTTCCCAAATGCTGGCCACAGACGCCTGAACCATCCCGCTCGGCACGGGAATTGTTAGATATCTGGGCATCTCTGTACCCTATAATATATAACAGTCTCAAAAATCTGTGGCATAAATTTGTGCTTCATTTCGAGAACTGTTCAGATGACCCTCACTGTACCTTCCTGTTTGAAGCAGCTACCATAACCTCCACGATGTGAACTAGGTAAGTAATAATATCTGGGTCATTATGTAACCCGAGGATGACTGGAACTGCATCAAGATTAGTTGCGGTTGCTTTACGCTTATTTCCACCATTTCACACTAATTTACATCGTTACGCATTCTAACCACGAGCTATTGCAACACTGTACCTGTACTCATCCTTGGGATAATCTGCCCTCTGCGCGTTTTAACAACAAACTCGGTCTAACAGTGATGTATGTAGAACATTAGTTCTGTGTTATTATTTTATTGGAGCGTAGAAAGCAAGCGCTACTATTAACAGACTTCAACATTCAGGAAGTGTATTCACATAGACAAGTTCATTGAGCCGTTACTCCTCTTTCCTTACCAAGCGTAATGACTCAGGCGGTTTCTTCTGTAGTCCACATTCGAGAGACCCGGGTTCGAATCCAGTGATCGACCTACTTGGCCCACTAGCTTTTTTCGGGGTTTTCCCAGGTTGCCTGGCGAATACTGGGTAGCTTAATTTGCATGAGAGAACGTAAGTTTTCACGGCCGGAGTCCATAATACAATTATTTCCGGGCTGTTTTGCCGTGTCTGTTGGCGTAAAAACGTCAGGGACGGAAATAATTAATTGTATTATAGGTTAATTAACATCCCCCGAATTTCCATTTCATCTTTATTATAATTTCACATGATCTCTCATCTGGTGATCTCCACGATACAGGCACGCGTCTCCTTCCCGTGATGATGATGATGATAATGGTGATGATGATAATGATGATGATTGATGTAATTAATGGCGAACAACTGCGCGGTCATCAGCGCCTATAAAACTTGATCATGCTAAAAGCTACCTTAAAACGTTCATCCGAAAAAAAAAGCACTACCGAATCACACTCAGATACAGGTATGTCAAAAACTAAAAATGTCAAGGGTTAAAATGATTAAAGGGATTAAAATTCTTATTATTAAATTCTAAAATTAATGTTTAAAAACAGTTTCAAAACCTTGGTCACCTCTTTCTGGTCGTCCGCCAGAACCTCTGCCAAGCTGGCCCGCAGCTGGAGAAACAGGCGAAGACGCACCAAGTTAAAATATTCTATAAGAACGTGACGGACCGAGAGGGCACCACGACAAAGCGGGCAGGCCGGAGTATGGCGCTTGTTTAAAAGATGGCTGTGGATAAAAACACAGGGCCAATGCGTATCCGAGCAAGAATCACTTCCTCTCGTCGGCATGCACGGGAGGAAGAGGTCCAGAGAATCGGAAGCTCCTTCACCTCTCTAAATTGGTTTCCACGGAGATCAGACCACTCATCAAACCCTTCCCGGGAGACGCCCTGCAATCAGCATTGACGGATCTTTGGAAGCAGGTATAGGCCATTGGACACCACCTTGTCTCCCTCGAGGAAATCATCGTAGCCACAACTAACACCACACAGCCTCCCATTGAGGACATCCGCGCCGAGGTCCTCAACCTAAATCTTCGACTAGGTAACCTCCAGGATTCTTTCGCCGCCGCCGCCGCCCTTCAACAGAATACGACCAACGCCACCTTACATGACGTCCAGGACAGACTAACCTCACTACAACGACAACTGACCGAAGGCCTTACTCTCCATGACGAACTAGCCTCCATCTAGGCAACCCTACACCAGATTTGCGAGAACATCAGTACACAACTACAGCACATCCGAACACAAGGACATACTCGCCTCTCTGCAGTGGAAGATGTACCGTGTGGAGACCCGCCTCAGTGACATACGACAATGTGAACCCCAGGACTTCTCCAGCATCGACAACAGACTTGACCAACTCCACCCACAACTCACTAACATGGACCATAGCCTTCACGCACTAGTGAATGACACCATCCCCACACAAACCCAACTATGTACACGACTCAACGAACTAAAAACTTCAGACCAAATCATCAGCGAGAACGTTAAGAAGAACAAGGCACGGAAGGACTTTCAATTCCCCCGAGCCTGGAAACCACCTCGAACAAACACATAAGCCCCCGGCGCTAGAAGCCTCAATATATGTCCTCCAATGCATGTTTAATAAAATTGCCTCTGCTTCCCACGCGCCTCGGTAAGGGCCTTTTCGTCATGGCCGACGCCTGGACAGCATTCTTCTACCCGCCTGCTGCCATTGGCAGCTCGCAGTGCAATGGCACCTCCACTATTGGGGGTGCTCTTTGCGGAACCGCATCAGGCTGAGAAAAAGCCGCACAAACTCCCTACCCTCAGTATCATCTCTATCAACAAAAAAGAAAAAGAAAAGAAAAAATAAATCTTCTGGTCTCTTTCGGGGTAGAGGTGTCGGCGGGTGTCTAGGCGTTGCATGGCAGGATGATATGCCTTTGGTAAAACTTCCTCCTCCGGTAAGATGATCTGGTGGGTCAATTTCGAACCGCAGTAAGAGTGAATGTCTGTTGTCCTGGCCTGCCAGGGAAAGTTTCCATCTAAGTCAAATGTAGGGACCCTGCCCTATGTACTGTCGTGGCTCATTGGGAAACAAAAAAGAGACACAAAAGAAGGAATAGCAAATTAATACTTGAAAAGAAACACTTGAATACTGAAACCAAAAGAAAAACGGTAAATACCACGCAAAACTATATTTAACTTAAATTGTGTGTTTATTTGAGGAATAAACGTTTTGAGCATTGTCTCTCTCCCCCTCTCCCCCTCTCCGTCTCTCTCTCTCTCTCTCTCTCTCTCTCTCTCTCTCTCTCTCTCTCTCTCTCTCTGTCTCTCTCTCAGCTATCATAATTCGTATTTAAGTTTTATGGATTTTGTAGAAAAAGATATTACTAAGTTTGTCTTCACAAACAAATGACTACACGCATGCCTTTGAAACTTTTGCAGTGCATTATTTAAAGTATGACGGAGAGATAATCAGACTGAAAAATTCCAACGCCATAGCCGCGATTTGAACCACGGAACTCCCAGCCTCCATCCGGTTGGTCTTAACCATTAAGCTACCAAAGCAACGTGCCAGTATGACACTAAGTTCTCCAACTGACTCTCATTTCTCCCGGTAAACCACTAGGAGTTCTCATAAAGACATGATCAGCTACCTTAATGGCGACTTACAACGCGAAGTACTTTAAATCTCGGGCTTTATAGTCCAACCACTGTTAGGTAAATTAATAGAAATTAATTTTTTCACATTACTCGTGTGTATGTCAAAGTTCAGATAGGTAGAGTCAGACTGAAAATCTAGATGTCATAGCCGGTATTTTTAATTCTGCCAGTTTTTCAGTCTGTCTCTACCTTTCCGGCCTACACACAGCTGGTGTGAAAGAACAATTAATTTCTATCTAAGTATAATGGTTAACTGCTGTTATAAGAATTTGGACTTCTTCAGGACATCTCTGAGTTAGGACGAGAACTTTCAGAACGTTTCCTCGTAAGCCTAAAATGGATTTCACAGCCTTTAAACCACTTCACCTCTCAACAGTTGCAAGTTTCGGCATTCAGTTTCTGCAGTGGAGTATATATAAGTATTTGGTAACGTTTTCTCTTAGTAATTTTCCAAATTACTTTAAATATCAGTTTAGCATGTCGAGTCTAGCAGCTCAATTGCGCCAGGGGATCAAAGTAGACAAATAAATACGAGCTGAAAGATTACATCAAGAAAGAAGAGGTAAGCCATCGGGTAAAGTCAAAGGTACCAATAATGAATCATGAAGATGGTCACGCACAACTTGTGCTACTTGGGAGATGAGTAATGGAGAATCGTGGTCACTCGATGAAAGTATAGCACAACGATGATCCGGAGAAAGTGGACCGTTTTGAAGATCGACTTCGGTTTCTTCTCCAGTAATGGCAGCTGTTGCCAGCAAGTGACGGAGGAACTTTAATAAGATTATCTGAATCACCATCTATTGCCATGAAAGACATTAATTTTAGGAATAAGTAAAATCCTACCACGCTGTGCAGAATTTGTAGCATAGTCCAGGTATCAGCTAAGCTCTGTTAAATCCACATGTTTTCCTGACGTCGAAGCAACAATATGAAATGTTATAACCGTGAATATGTGTTCCGTAATTGTATCAGCTGCCACCGGGGCGTTTCAACGTGGATATTGTCTCCTCATTTGGCTGCCCTTTGCCTCTTTCCCCAAACACAGCAGATTTAATGTAGGTAGATGTGCTATAGGTCATCTAGACCTACCTAGTTACCCATGTTGGGCAATTAGCTTTCTAAACTAGAATGACGAGTTAATTTCCCACCCCCATACTTAAGCAATTTTTGTACAAGCACATATATTGTATATAAGTATATATACAATATATGAGTATATATTGTCGCGAACGCATTGTTGCGGCGAAACGGCGTGAGGGACGAGTTCAAAGGGATGGATAGTGCGGAGATAAAAGCTTACCGAAACGGTGGGGGAAGGAGATGGATTTCTGGAGCGTTCGTCTTTCTTCTAACGCCGTCCTGATTTTTGGAGAACATTCCACGAAGTTCTGGAATAGTGAGTAACTATAAAAGGAGCCGCGGCCCACCACAGTCAGTCAGTCGGTAATTGGAGGCGTGCGCGTGAACAGCTGTAAAAGTGAACTTTGTTTGTGCTCGATGACCTTGCAACTTGTATGTGTAATTGTGACGTAATTGTGTTGCCTTTTTCTGAAACAGGGTTGTTTTATTCACCATTCAAATACAGCATGTTATTTCCCAATCATATTACCTACACAACATTATTTTTCAACGCAATCTCCGTTCAGTGCTACGGCTTTACGCCACCTTGAAATGAGGGCCTGTATGCCTGCACGGTACCACTCCACTGGTCGATGTCGGAGCCAACGTCGTACTGTATCAATAACTTCATCATCCGCGTAGTGCGTCCCATGGATTGTGTCCTTCATTGGGTCAAACATATGGAAATCCGACGGTGCTAGATCGGGACTGTAGGGAGGATGCTGAAGAATAGTCCACTGAAGTTTTGTGAGCTGCTCTCGGGTGCGAAGACTTGTGTGACGTCTTACGTTGTCATGGAGAGAAAGTTCGTTCGGATTTTTGTGGCTACGAACACGTTGAACTGGTTTCTTTAATTTTCCAAGAGTAGCACAATACACTTTAGGGTTGATCGTTTGACCATGGGGAAGAACATCGAACAGAATAACCCCTTAAGCGTCCCAGAAGACTGTAGCTATGACTTTACCGGCTGAGGGTATGGCTTTAAAGTTTTTCTTGGTAGGGGAGTGGATGTGGCGCAAGTCCATTGATTTCCGTTTTGTTTCGGGTTCGAAGTGATGAAACGCCGGTAACAATGTTTGACAAAAAACTGTCACCCTCAGCCTCATAACGAGCAAGCAATTCCGCACAGATGGTTCTCCTTTGCTCTTTATGGTCTTCGGTTAGACATCGAGGGACTCAGCGGGAAAAAATCTTTGAATATCCCAACTGATGAACAATTGTGACAGCACTACCAACAGAGACTTCAAGTTGAGCACTGAGGTGTTTGATTGAGATCCGGCGATCATCTCAAATGAGTGTATTGCAGGAGTCACAGCTGTGCACGGAGATCAGACAGTTTTGCTTGACCTTGCGGTGATGATGACACACGCTTTACCCAATGATTCACCGTGCTTTTGTCCACTGCCAGATCATCGTAGACATTCTACAAGCGCCTATGTATATCTGAGATTCCCTGGTTTTCCGTCACAAGAAACTCAATCACTGCCCGTGGTTTGAAACGCACCTCCGTTACAGACGCCATTTTAAAAGCTCCGTTTAGCGCTCTCACCTATCGGAAGTCAATGAAACTTTACGAGACAAAGCAGGAATGTTTGAAAATGTTCCAGGACAAATGTCAGGTTTCTCCAACTAAAACTGGCCGAGAAAAAACATGTGTTGTATTACTTATTTAAGTCCCCTCGTATATATATATATCAGGTGAGTCACCAGCTCCTATTTATTTTTTAATTTATGCAACCTGGTAAGCGATATATGTGACTTACGGCTTTCTTGAATGCATTGCTATGGATGATTTGCAGAGCAGTTTATAGAGAAACAGTAAATAACTCAGAGCATAAATGTTATATGGGACAGAAAGCAATCACTATGTTTGTCGATTCCAAAAACATCATACCCAGGTACAGAGAGCTCCGTTAGCACTTTTAGGTGAGTTTGGAAGCTTTTATTCATTAGCATACACTCACATACACCTTTGAGCACACCCCTGAAGGAACAGCCTATCAGATGCATCAGTTGACAATATCTTTGGACCACAAAATGGCAGATCTAAACAGTGGGACCAATTGGATTTAAATCTTCCCCCAACAGGTGTTTACATTGTACAGTCATGTCAAAAATGCTAAGAATTAGGTAGATTGTCTTCGCTTCTGTCACAAATTACGGCAGTTTTTAGCTGATTCAGCAATTGTAATGGCGGTTGCAGTTTTATTATTTGCGTTAAAACTACCAAAACGAGCTCAAAACATTGGATAAAGCTGTAAAAAGCGTGTAAAGATCCGAAGTGGGAGTATGAGGACTGCGGTTATATATTCGTAGAGAAACTTCAATTCGCAAGGTAACGTTAGCTACATGGTATTATCCAGGTTACCTCACCACTCTACCACTACAAGTTGGGTTCAAATCCTTCGTGTTCAGCTCAAAAATTTTATTACACTATGTTTTACCCCTTATGGCCTAAAATTTGATATTGTGATACGAATAACGTTTATATAACATTATACATGTTTATAAACTACAATAATCGATTATGCTTGACCCATTCACCTAAGTATGAAACGCTTCACAAATGCAAAGTGGCTTTAGCTGTTTGCGCCTGTGTCAATGTTTGGAGTAAATGAACGCTTCAATTTCTAGGTATTCAGTATTTGAAACATTTCAGACTTTTGATTATCGCTGTTTGATAATGTATTTTTCTGTTTAACCAAGAACTTAACACGATCACAACTCCTTTGTCAGTAGAAGAAGTGAAACATAAGATTTAAGCATGAAACAAAAACTATTAGATTTAATGTTGTTGATATGTTCTTAAAAAGTGAAAGCTAACTACGCAACATGGTTTACAACACCAGATATGGTACAGATTATAAATGGTCACAAAGTTAATGATCCCTAATTATCGGATTGTCATTCTTCTGTCTTCGGCTCACAAGAAAACCAGTAGCAACAATAAATAAATTAGTAACTAAAATACAGAAAATAAACACTAGGAGAAAGGGGGAAAACAATATGACGGCGTTTCGAACCTAGACCTTGGCCCACCATGTGACACACAGCTAACCATCTCGACCGGCTGACAGATATTCTGTGTCGCTCATTGCGAAAGCTTTCATATATGAGCTTGCCAGTATAATATACATTAAAAATGTCGTTTATTTAAGACTTTCTGAGCTTTTTGGTCCTCAGTCAAGGCTGTAAATATTAATGCTCAGCGCGTGTATTGCCAAATAGAAGGTAAGAGCTGCAATAACAGCTTTTATGTTAAAAGGGTCAATGTTTTCACATTAGACTGCGCGTTGCATAGATAAGAATAAATAGGGGCACCTGACTCACCTGGTATATATATATATATATATATATATATATATATATATATATATATATATATACGAGGGCTATCCAGAAAATATATTACGTTTTGGAATAAAAAGTAAACAAAGTATAGGAAACAAATTTTATTATATACAGATGAAAGCCACACTCAAATACTACTTTTCGACATAGTCACCATTCAAATTAAGGCATTTATCGTAGCGATGTACGAGCTTGGAAATTCCTTCGTCGAAAAATTCGGCCGCCTGCGCCTTCAACCACTTCGTTACCTCTTCTTGCAGCTGTGCGTCGTCATCAAAACGCTGCATAGCCAGCCACTTCTTCATTGCTGGGAATAGGTGGAAGTCGCTCGGTGCCAGGTCGGGACTGTACGGCGGATGAGGAAACAACTCCCACTTAAAAGATACAAGAACTTCACGAGTGACATTTGCCGTGTGGGGCCGGGCGTTGTCGTGAATCAACAAGATCTTAGAGCTCAACATTCCTCTGCGCTTGTTTTGAATGGCTCTTCTGAGTTTTTGGAGAGTTTGGCAATACCTTTGAGAGTTTATTGTAGTGCCTCTTTCCAGGAAGTCCACCAAAATCACACCTTTTCTGTCCCAAAAAACAGTCGCCATCATCTTCCTTGCCGACATTGTTTGCATGCATTTCTTGGGTTTTTGGGGAGAACTTGTGTGCCCCCACTGCATTGATTGCAATTTCGTTTCACAGTTCACGTGTTTCACCCATGTTTCGTCACCAGTAACGATGCGATCGAGTAAAGAGTCACCATCCTTGTGGTAAACGTCCAAAAAGTTCAACGCTGCAGCCATTCGCTGATTTTTGTGGTCCTCTGTCAAGATTTTTGGAATCCATCTTGCACAAAACTTGTGGTAACCAAGCTTTTCGCTGATGATTTCGTGCAACAAACTTCGCGAAATTTGTGGAAAACTCAAAGAAAGTTCCGTTATTGTGAACCTTCGATTTTCACGGACTTTAGCATCGACTTTTTCGACGAGTTAGGCAGTCACTATGCTGGGTCTCCCACTTCGATCTTCGTCGTGAACATTGGTTCGGCCATTTTTAAATCTGATGACCCACTGACGCACTCCACCTTCAGTGATAATGTTGTTCCCATACACTTCACAAAGCTGCCGATAGATTTCTATCGGTTTACAGTTTTTTGCAGTCAGAAACCTTATTACTGCACGCACCTCGCGGGATTTTCAATTAACGCAGACATTTCAAACCGTCACAGTATCTGAACGGAGCACAGCACGAACCTCTCACTAGCACGGCTAGATGCCGACTGAGCTGCGCAACGCTCTGACCCCAAGATGGCCGCGCTAGCCCCGCCCCTAGCGGAAACAGACGAAAACGTAATCTACTTTCTGGATATATATATATTTCTATGCTGGCAGGAAGGATGAGGTGAGAGGAGACAGAGTGCGGCCGTACCAAGGAGCCATGGCAGTGCAGAGCCTACACCTTACTTGTTGAAAACTCTTGGGCAAGCCAGCACAACCGGCAGCTCACCCGACTGCGGTCCGGAAACCGCCCCACCAGACCAAGCTCGGGGAACGGAGACGTCGTACCGGAGGAGGAAGTTTTTCCTCAGAGCATACCATCCTGCCAAACAGACACTTCTACCCTCAAAGAGATCACCCGAGGAGATATGATGTGAAATGATAACGGAGATGAAATGGAGGGACAGGTAATTCGGGGATAACCTACGCAGTATTCACCTGGCGATCCGGGAAATGCTCCGAAAAAAACCCATGGACCAGTTAGGTTGGCCACGGGAATACAACCCGGGCCTCCCGAATGTGGGCTACAGACGAAACCACCTGAGCCATCCCGTTCAGTAATTTCCAAAAATAATTGAAGACGCATGAACAAAATTTGCTGCGATTCCAGCCTTAACACCGGTTTCTACACTAATTAACTTATTCCGCTATTTCTCAATATAGCTTACTTTCTAAAGGTCAAGATTAATTGAAATAAAACCACATGTGCTTAGACATTGGCATTAAAATAGATGTTTGAGCATAGATGCTTTCTCCTTGGAGAAGTCCAACCTTGACTTTCAGAGCGTGATATTGAAACAATAAATAAACAGGTTTCAGTGAATACTTTCATGGTATATCAGATAGTAGAGAAGTGATTTGTTTGTTAGACGTGGGCTATAACTCAGCAATAGGAAAGTAAATATAGGATGCAATAATGTATGTTTGCATTATAGTCTTGAAGGGGATTACTCATGGTTCTTCTCTTTTCACCATTTGGAGTCACCGTCCTATTTGTAACTCCAGTCAGAGCGATATAACCCCCTTCTCAATGATATATACTCTCTAAAAATTACTTCAAATGAATCTTATACACAACATGCGAAATCTGCGAGATAACTTTCTCTGCCCAAACGTTTATTTTTATTTACTTCGTGTTAACCTACGAGGGCTGTTCAATAAAGAATGATCACAATTTTCTTTACAACGTATCTTTACTTATCCTCATAATTTTGATAATCCTTCTCAAAATAATCTCCCCTGAATGTGATGTACTTGTCCCAGCGTTTCTGCCAGTCTTCAAAGACATACTGGAAACCATTTTTCAGAGATCCTTTAAAATCGCCTCCGCAGCCTTCACCACTGCTTCTGATGATGGATAATGTCTCCCACGAAGGCTTTTCTTCAAGTTAGGGAACAGAAAAACGTCACATGGGGCTAAATCCGGACTATAGGGAGGGTGGGGGATGCACTTTACGTTGATTTTTGCAAGATATTCAGTAACAACATTGGCAATATGCGGCCGCGCATTATCGTGGTGCAGCATCCAGCCTGCTTCACGGAAATGTGGTCTTTTGCGCCTGATATGGACTTGCAATGTTTTCAGGACATCCCTTTAGTATTGTCCAGTTACTGATGTGTGTGCAGGTACAACATGCTGATAAACCATTCCATGAATATCAAAGAATGAGATGACCATAACTTTCCCAGCAGAAGCAACCACTTTTGCTTTTTGGGGGGTTGGTAATGAAGGAGATTTCTACACTGAGCTTTGCTGTTTGCTCACAGGATCAAAATGGTGTAGCCAAGTTTCATCAGCAGTGATTACGTTTGAAAGAAACTCCGGATCTTCCTCTAACATTAACTTTAACTGCATGCAGATCTGCATGCGAATGTCCTTTTGTTCGGGAATCAACAGTCTTGGAACCCATCACGCACAAACACGTCTCATGTGTAATGTTTCTGTGACCAACGTGTGGGCAGCACTCAATGAAATGTTCAGTATTTCAGAAAGTGATCTTAAGGTAATTCGTCGATCCTCTCTCACAATGGCAGCAGCAGTGTTGATGTTTTCTTCCGTGAGAGGCAGTGCCGGCTCCCCCGCATGGCTAAGGGGCACTAATATTAACCCTGAGGTACATCTACCAACCTCAAAATTAATCTACCCAAGAACTAGTCCGGAAAAACAAAATTATGAATTTTCTAAATTTTAATGGGTGCAATCGTTGCACCTGGAATCTCAGCCGTTGAGGAGTTCTCCTCCCCACCTAATTTTCACCCATTACCCTGCAAACCCCTTATGCCTGTCATTACGTAGTTAAGTCCTTTCTAGAACAGGTACACGAATAACACACCTGCGGACTGTCCCTCAGACCGCCAACTGCCCGACGACGACGATGACGGTGTTTTGATTTCGGCTTGGAATGACACCTAACCAGAAATTTACCTCTAACCATTTGATGTGAAGTATTCTCCAGGCTCAATTAAAATTGCAGGTACGTTCGCTCTCGCTACCATCTTCATTGTCATCGTACTTAGATAAACGACGTGAGTACCTCTAAGTAATAAATGAACACTGATCACTTTGTGTTTTTTTTTTAATTTTTTTATTGATCGCTCAGCAGTACAATGCTTTACAGATCGGAGGGAAAAGAAGGTAACAGTACAATAAGAACAATAACACTCAGGGGTAGGCTAACAGGCCGCCCCCTAACTACATTAAGTTAGAACTCCAGTAATACTCTCTGAGAAATTATGTCAATATTGAAGATGTAAGACAGACATCAAGTACTAGAATCACTCGAGTCAGAGGTATCACTTAGAAGCAGGTCCTGTGGTAGTCTGCTCTTCAAGCGTGAGGGCTGGCGCGTGTGGACGCCGATGTTATAATGCACAGCTCCTGGAACTTCTTGCAGCGTGGAAAAGAAATGACGGGCGATTCTGCGAATGTAGTCGTGAAGAGGTAACAGCCCTAGTTCGTGATGGAGCTGCTGATTACGGATGAACCATGGAGCGTTGGTGTTAGAATCTGAGCCCTCATTTTATTTGGCTTTCGTCATCTTGGAAATATTTGAGGATCCTGGAGTGGGGGGAGATTGTGCGACAGAAATTTTGGTAGAGCTTCTGGACGTCTTTGGATCTCTGGAGACAGAAGTGATTGGTGAGGAACGGACTGGCCTAATTCTGCTAACTGAAACAAGAAACTGGTAGAGCACTATGATATTGTTGGCTCAGTGACGGTAGAACTAGTTGTTGCTGAGGTCATCTCCAATAAAGACTTTTTTTGTAATTTACGTCCTCCAACGTTGTCATATCGGACGATGAATGGAATGGGTGAAATGATGCTCAAATGACACCAGGGTCCATAGAGCTTAGAGTTACCTGACATTCGCCTTTGAGGATAAGGGAAAACCTCGGAAAAAACCTTATCCTGGTAACGCACCCTGACCGAGATTCGAACTCGGGACCTCTTGAACGTGAGGCAGACATTCTACCACCACGCTACCGAGGCAGGCAGAGGTTTCTTGATGATATGTCCACTAGGCGATGTTACATGATCAGGAAGTGTCTGTTACACTCTGGTTGTTGGTCAACCGGTATTTATAAGTTTTCTGCAGTCATAAAATCATCACTGAACTGATCTGGGTTGAGAGGTCAAATACCAGTGTACTGAAACCTATGAGCTGCTATTTATTTGTATTTTTGTATAAGATTAATGGAAAATAAGAAATCCCATATCACTTTAAGTGATCCGTTGGATAAAATAATTCTAACATTCCTTTGGCATTATTTGCAGATGCTCTATCCAATTGTTCCTGTGTTCTATTTGTTGAAGAAGTGGTTGAACTTTTATGGATTATGGCTTCACGGGTGATCAGCCGCGTCAAATTGATGAAGATCGAGCTTTCGGTCATTGTGAACTTCATGGCCTTCATCAGGAACTGAGTGGGGCCGCGCCGTGGCTGAGTGGTTAGACCACTTGGCTCTCACCTAGGCGGCCCGGGTTCAATCCCAGACGACCGCAAAGTGAGATTTGTGGTGGACAACACGGTGCTGGGGCGGGTTTTCTCCGGGATCTCCGGTTTCCCCCGCCATCTCATTCCACCAGTGCTCCATCTTCATCTCATGTATCATCAGTGTCATCGCCTGCGGTGACGTATGTAGTAAAAGCGGGCGTTAAACACTACACATTTCATTTCATCAGGAACTGAGTGATGGCCAAGCCAAGAGCCAAGAGC
>CM060956.1:10957881-11162881 GCA_030765055.1 Mantis religiosa
TTACTCCTCTATTAATTTTGTGATTGGCCGATTTACTGCTACGTCATCACAATACGTAATACAATTATTACTACGGCCAATCACAAAATTACACATATATTTTTAATATTGTCATTACATGGCCCACTAAGTCAAATCAGAACACAATACTCATATAAAAAGTTCTAACTAAAATATATAGTTACACGGTGGCGCGTAAGTTAAAGCATTTTGTTCCATGTTAAGGCGAAAAAGTTTTTTTTTTTTTTTCTACAGATGGAAGTATACTTTTCTGTAAGGTTTGCGAACTAAAAGTGGCAGCCGAAAATAAGTTTTCTATAGACCAACCTGTGTAGTGAGAAAAGCATATTCAAAATCTACAGTGCTTGAAGATAACAACATAGCACACCAAACGTTACTTGATGAAGGTTGTAGCAGATATTTTATGTTGCTCTTGTGACATCTGCTAGCGTGTGTTTCGGTGTGATGGTTTGGATGCAACATTCAAGACATGCATAGAGTAAAAAAGTTACCTGACAGGCTACATAAGGAGCTCTTATTTATAAAATACTACTGCTTGCATTAACTATCTTTTAAACAAACGACTAACAGAGACTACATTCTTGCTATGCTAAAGAAATGAGCAGCAATGTAATATTTAATTTTTCTGCAAAGAACATAGATCAGTATTGCTCTGTAAGTGTGCAGATAAGGAGTTACAAATGGACACATTTGTGTGATGCATCAATAGCTGATGTACTATTAATTTATAATTATTATTTTGCATCATTTGTATAAGGAGTAAAGAAAATTATCAATAACCTTCAAAATTTTGTAAGAACAAGTATCACATTGTATATGTGGACTAACGTATTCTTATTTGGGAAAGTATGATTGAAAAGTTAATCAATCAGTAGCAGAACTAAATATTTCTCCGTTCCGATACCTTGACCCTGGGTGCAGAGATCATCCCTCGAGAGCAGCCGTGCTGAACTTCCAAGAATTCTGCGAGAACTTCACCAAAGGTGAGAAATCCATCATCACCACCTTATTCCAACAATAAACCGCTACCAGCTTGGTAGTTCCTGATGTTCATTTTTCCTTGAAAAGCTCTGTTAAGCATTTACTTGTGAGATAGTTCCCTGAACAAACTGAATAATCCCAAGTTACGCGCCTTCCTAGAAAATCACATTGGAAAGCGTTTACTAGATTCTTCAACTTTAAGAAATAATTGCGTTCTTTCTAAAACAGAACAATGCAAGAGATTAGGCAAAAAGTTGGTTGCCGCATTTTCTGAATGCTGACCAACAATAGATGCGATTACTTCTTTCAAAGCAAAGCTTGGACAGTTTTAAGAAGAATGTAATTGACTTTGTGGGTCGATTTATTACACGCCAGAAGCAAACAGTGAGTGAAAATTGGTGGCTCTGCATCAAATGAAGTGAATTGGATCACATCAGCTGGAAACATCATGGCTAGTGTTCGTTTGTGATACAAAAGGGATTTTTCACCTTCAGTTTATTACCTTCAATGGGAGAATACTATGCAAGTCCCCTGGATCAATTGGAAAAACTACTGAAAAGATGCGTGGATTGCAATAGAAAGAGTTTTCTTAGGACAATAAATAGGTTCACAAAAGTGCCTTGGCAATGGATAGATCAAGAAACTGTAAATATGAACTGGTGGAACATACACTCTGTTCACCATATTTGACAGCTTCTATCCTTCACCTATTCACACATTTAAAAAAAGTTGTCTCCGTAAATTACTTTGCATCCAGTGAAGATCTTATCACAGCTGCAGATGAGTTTTTTGCACAGCTTCTAGCATCACGCTTTAGGGAAGAAATCTATTCACTGGAAAAACGTTGAACAAAGTGCACAGACCTTAAAAGGAAATGAGTAGAAAAGCAAGTGCGTTTTGCCCTATAAAATTCAATCTTTTACCGTAAGGCCCAGAACTTTTCACATTGCCCTAGTATAAGTTGGTGTGGTTGTTCTTGCGCATCATTTTTTTTGACACGAGTCAGTAATTTCAGTCTGATCTACCCTTTCATAGTGCTTTCTATACACCGCTACTGTGAAAAAACAATTAATTCCATTCATTGTACCTAATAGTGGTTAACTATAAAGCCCGGGCTTTAAAGTACCTACAGCATAGTAAGTCGTCATTAAGGTAGCTGTCACATGTGTTTATGAGAACTCCTAGTGGTTTACCGGGAAAAACACGAGTCAGTTGGAGAATTTAATGTCATACCCGGGTCTTAAAGTACCTACAGCATAGTAAGTCGTCATTAAGGTAGCTGTCTCATGTGTTTATAAGAACTACTAGTGGTTTACCGGGAAATACACGAGTCAGTTGGAGAATTTAATGTCATACCCGGGTCTTAAAGTACTTACAGCATAGTAAGTCGTCATTAAGGTAGTTGTCTCATGTGTTTATGAGAACTACTAGTGGTTTACCGGGAAAAACACGAGTCAGTTGGAGAATTTAATGTCATACCCGGGCCTTAAAGTACTTACAGCATAGTAAGTCGTCATTAAGGTAGTTGTCTCATGTGTTTATGAGAACTCCTAGTGGTTTACCAGGAAAAATACGAGTCAGTTGGAGAATTTAATGTCATACCCGGGTCTTAAAATACTTACAGCATAGTAAGTCGTCATTAAGGTAGTTGTCTCATGTGTTTATGAGAACTCCTAGTGGTTTACCAGGAAAAATACGAGTCAGTTGGAGAATTTAATGTCATACCCGGGTCTTAAAGTACTTACAGCATAGTAAGTCATCATTAAGGTAGTTGTCTCATGTGCTTATGAGAACTCCTAGTGGTTTACCGGGAAAAACACGAGTCAGTTGGAGAATTTAATGTCATACCCGGGTCTTAAAGTACTTACAGCATAGTAAGTCGTCATTGAGGTAGTTGTCTCATGTGTTTATGAGAACTCCTAGTGGTTTACCGGGAAAAACACGAGTCAGTTGGAGAATTTAATGTCATGCCCGGGTCTTAAAGTACTTACAACATAGTAAGTCGTCATTAAGGTAGTTGTCTCATGTGTTTATGAGAACTCCTAGTGGTTTACCGGGTAAAACACGAGTCAGTTGAAGAATTTAATGTCATACCCGGGTCTTAAAGTACTTACAGCATAGTAAGTCGTCATTAAGGTAGTTGTCTCATGTGTTTATGAGAACTCCTAGTGGTTTACCGGGTAAAACACGAGTCAGTTGAAGAATTTAATGTCATACCCGGGTCTTAAAGTACTTACAGCATAGTAAGTCGTCATTAAGGTAGTTGTCTCATGTGTTTATGAGAACTCCTAGTGCTTTACCGGGTAAAACATGAGTCAGTTGGAGAATTTAATGTCATACCCGGGCCTTAAAGTACTTACAGTATAGTAAGTCGTCATTAAGGTAGTTGTCTCATGTGTTTATGAGAACTCCTAGTGGTTTACCGGGAAAAACACGAGTCAGTTGAAGAATTTAATGTCATAACCGTGTCTTAAAGTACTTACAGCATAGTAAGTCGCCATTAAGGTAGTTGTCTCATGTGTTTATGAGAACTCCTAGTGGTTTACCGGGAAAAACACGAGTCAGTTGGAGAATTTAATGTCATACCCGGGCCTTAAAGTACTTACAGCATATTAAGTCGTCATTAAGGTAGTTGTCTCATGTGTTTATGAGAACTCCTAGTGGTTTACCGGGTAAAACACGAGTCAGTTGAAGAATTTAATGTCATACCCGGGTCTTAAAGTACTTACAGCATAGTAAGTCGTCATTAAGGTAGTTGTCTCATGTGTTTATGAGAACTCCTAGTGGTTTACCGGGTAAAACACGAGTCAGTTGAAGAATTTAATGTCATACCCGGGTCTTAAAGTACTTACAGCATAGTAAGTCGTCATTAAGGTAGTTGTCTCATGTGTTTATGAGAACTCCTAGTGGTTTACCGGGAAAAACACGAGTCAGTTGAAGAATTTAATGTCATAACCGTGTCTTAAAGTACTTACAGCATAGTAAGTCGCCATTAAGGTAGTTGTCTCATGTGTTTATGAGAACTCCTAGTGGTTTACCGGGAAAAACACGAGTCAGTTGGAGAATTTAATGTCATACCCGGGCCTTAAAGTACTTACAGCATAGTAAGTCGTCATTAAGGTAGTTGTCTCGTGTGTTTATGAGAACTCCTAGTGGTTTACCGGGAAAAACACGAGTCAGTTGGAGAATTTAATGTCATACCCGGGTCTTAAAGTACTTACAGCATAGTAAGTCGTCATTAAGGTAGTTGTCTCATGTGTTTATGAGAACTCCTAGTGGTTTACCGGGAAAAACACGAGTCAGTTGGAGAATTTAATGTCATACCCGGGTCTTAAAGTACTTACAGCATAGTAAGTCGTCATTAAGGTAGTTGTCTCGTGTATTTATGGGAACTCCTAGAGGTTTACCGGGAAAAACACGAGTCAGTTGGAGAACTTGATGTCATACCCGGGTCTTAAAGTACTTACAGCATAGTAAGTCGTCATTAAGGTATTTGTCTCATGTGTTTATGAGAACTCCTAGTGGTTTACCGGGAAAAACACGAGTCAGTTGGAGAATTTAATGTCATGTTGGCACGTTGGTCATAGTAGCTCAATGGTTAGAGCGGCTGGACGGAGACCAGAACATCCATGATTCAAATCCCGGCTATGGCATTGAATTTTCCAGTCTGGCTCTACCCTTTCATCATCACCATCATCATCATCATCATCATCATTGTTGATACTATTATTACGTACAGATTTACCGTTAGGCTTGTCCTTAAAAATTTATCTGAGGATGCCTTTTCATGACTTTACGTCAACTTTTACGGCTTTGTTGGCAGATTCAAATTGTAACACATTTTCCCACGAACATGACAAAAGGATTAAATTCTGTTAGCTACATTATGCTGTAACTTCCGATTTCAGAGTGAATGTTTCGCACTAATTGGTATATAGTGCTGTGATAGACCAGAGCTTACGTTTATGTACCCTTCATCACGATCATAATTTCCCATTCACTGACTGCAACGAAATACGTAACACACATATTTAATATTTAATTGCCCACATGCGAGCTATAGTTACCAAAAGTAAATGAACACGAATATAGGGTAATGGACTAGGCGAATTTTTGCACTATCTAACTAATATTCCATACTGAGTGTTATTGTCGCTGTGCATCGTCACTTGGCGGTATTTCTCCATAGCAACACTTACAACGACTCCTATAAATAATCGGACAGACTTTGCATTTCACTATGGAGTGTTCTATAAAGCAGGATAGATTATGTGTATCAATCTCAAGGTACTCCTTGTGTTAAGCAAAGGTCATTTGCTATAAATATCCATTTTAGAAATTAAAAATGTGGCTAAACTAGAGTTTTCCCATTCAACCTTGTTTACATCATGAGTTTAAGACACCAAAAGAATCAAATGAAATGCGTTACAAACGAGTAGGTGAAGTCTGTCAGTAGACAAAACAACATCGTAGTAGAAGTACGACTACTGTGCACCAAGAAGAAGGCAAGATG
The DNA here is from genome assembly GCA_030765055.1 of Mantis religiosa. Classification (NCBI taxonomy): domain Eukaryota; kingdom Metazoa; phylum Arthropoda; class Insecta; order Mantodea; family Mantidae; genus Mantis; species Mantis religiosa. The sequence continues at coordinate 10,963,397 of CM060956.1, forward strand.
GGGCCCAGAGGTAAGCAGGGTGCCTTTGAGTAGAGACAGTTAGTGATCTATCACTATGAAAAGAACAAAACAAACCGGGAAATAGCAGAGATTGTGAATCTTAGCAAAAATACAGTTAGTGACATAATTCACCAGTATAAGTATGAAGACACAACTGAATCTGGAGCAAAGGCAGGGCGACCAAAACTTCTTACCGATAGGCAGGAGTCTTATATTGTGCGGAAGGTAAAACGGAATCCGGGTATAAGTGCTCCAAGAATTTGTGCTGAGATTCAGGAAGAACTGGGACTGACAGTTAGCCCTGATACGGTCAGGAGGGTCATGCAAAAAAAAAAAAAAAAAAAAAAAAAAAAAAAAAAAAAAAAAAAAAAAAAAAAAAAAAAAAAGGTCGCGTAGCCACACATTTCCATCAAGAATAAAAGGAAGCTATTACAATTTGCCAAAGACTTTGTTAACAAGACAACCGATTGGTGGGACAAAGTAACTTTTTGTGATGAAATCAAATACAACCTTGTTGGTTCCGATGGCAGGGTGGTTGTCTGGAGGAAACCAAACACGGAGCTGTAAGAGCGCAATTTACAAGGCACAGTCAAACACGGCGGAGGGAGTGTAATGGTATGGGGTTCTATTTCCTCTATGGGAGTGTGAGAGCTGGTGTTCATAGACACAACCATGAACAAGGAAGTCTATCTTAGACTATTACAACAAAATTTAAAACAAAGTGCAGAAATGATGGGTATTTTGGACAGCTTCTCATTTTATCCGAAGCTTACGTCCTACATTGGGCAGCTATGGTTACTTTACAACTGTCCACATGTACTGCACCCACCCCCTCAGTCCCCGAATCTTAATCACATAGAAGCAGTATGGGATAAACTGGAGAAGGCCGTGCGGAAGACCACATCACCTCCAAGCAGCACTTGAAGGAGAGGTTGCAAGAGGAATGGAGCCTACCTGAAAAACCTAGTTCACAACATGCCAAATATGTTTCGAGAAGTAGTGAAAAGAAGAGGGAGAGTCACAAAGTACTAAGCCATATTTTGTATCACACACTTGTTATGTCCGATTACTTTTGAGGGCCAAAAAATGCCATATTTCTTTTTAATTCTTAAAAAGCTGATACCGAAATTAAGGTTTGCCATAAGTAAAGAATCATGATGGATGTCAAAGGAATGTTGGTTCTTTGTTACGACACGTGCAAGGGCAGTTGAGTCGAATAGCAGTTGTGGGGGAAAGTTGTTATAACAAAAGCAATGTAAGAAACAGTGTCCTTAGCAGATTTCTAAAGGGGCTCACTTGACTTTTTGAATAGGGTATTCTTTGAACAATTCAGAATGGCAACAAAACAGCCACAAAGAGATCTTGGTTGAAAAGAGGGTCTCCAGAAAGTGAAAGTTACATATACACCCACACGCTCAGCTGTGGACAGTCTTCGGCGTCAGGCCGATTAGAACTCCGAGGCGTGAAGCCTATTAGGGCGGTCAACTTGTTCTGTCTTGGGCCAGGCATACCAGAAATGTGAGAATATATTTGTCGGTTCATATATAAGTGAGGAACGAATAAAGTTTACCGAGTAATAAACATTCTGCCGTCAGTAACTCTAAACCGGGATATTGGTAACCCTTGGTCGGCAACTTCGATTTCGGTGTTCAAAAAAAAAAAAAAAAAAAAAAAAAAAGTATATAAATAAGTTGGAAACGGGCATTCCAGTGTCATTAAATATCCTTCTCACACACATCCACGCATACCCTGTGAGAAACCTCATTGTTTTACCCTGAGCCACACACATTATAATAGCTTCAAAGTAGCATCAACGTGGAACCCTTGCCAATCATCTTAGTTACAAATTGTCGCAACAACGTGGAACTTTGTTTGATACAAAACTTATTGTATCAAATTGGCGTCCCAACGTGGAATTGTGTGCCATCCATAAAAATTGTTGTTGTATCAAAGCACACATTATATAGTTTTTATGTGAAATAACATTTATTCTCTTACAAGAACGAACCTTGTAACTGTCGATTGTCATTAATTTCAATAAAACAGCACATCAAATGTTCATTTTCACTTTCAAAGCTTAGTACGCTGCTTTTTCCGAATATTTATGGGAGTCTCTGTAAAGGCGATGCACGTTCTAAACTTTAACATTTATTTTCAATTATATTTATTAATATTTCAGCTAATATCAGATTGGTATAAATACACGTAGTGCAACAGCCCTATACATTTCAGAAGCGGAAGTGAAATGCAGGGGAGAAAGAAAGATGAAGACCTAATGTGACAATGTTCCCGGAGGCAGTAGCGATTAGTGATACACAGTCGTTGTGATGCAATATTTTGTCAGCACATCAAATGCCTTCTGACGCCTGCCTCCTTTCTTCCTGGCTGTTACTGTAATAACAGAGACCTTCCGGTTCCCACCGCTTCCTGCCTTTCCTCACATTTTGCAATAGAATTGTCATGCAAACACATTAACACAGACGTACTGATTATTAATTAAAGTAATGTTTCATTGCAAGCTATCACTTTCAACATCTACTTGCTTAATTACAATATTAAAACTTGTGTTTACTTTCTCTGTTACATACTTACAGTATGGGAAGTACCACATCTCACCAAGGTTTCAGTTTAAGTGTATACTTTGATATCCCCAGATTAAAATTAATTTTAAAAATGGTCCGTAAATTTATATGTGTATGTGTGACCGTTATCGTTTACTCTAAACCCCTAAACACTGTTTATAGTTCAATTTTGTTATTTTAAATTTATTAAAAAAAGAATATATTGGATATTATTAAATTTGTTAGTGGAAAATTTACGAAATTAAAAGAAACAACTGAAGGTAAACTTGTGACTGAATAGGTAGAATCGAAGGAAAAAGAATAATATGTTTAACTACGATAATAGTAGTCTAAAATTATTTAAAAATGTGTTATTTGAATATTAAATTATTTAAATATGATTTAAACAAAAGATTATGTAAATTACCTAATACAGTAATGAAAAGTGGGTTCACGAAAGATGACGTAAACCAATGAGAAATTATTGAATTGCCATAGCAACGGCAAATTCAGTAATTTAGAATTAATATCATTTTGTGTATAGACGTCGTCGATTTAAGAAGCAAAACCTTATCAATGTGAAGGAACTCGATTTCAAGTTAATATCGTGAAGGAAGCCGATATTTATTAAGTTATGTATTAATTCATGCTACAACAGCTTTGTTTATTTTAAACCTGAATTAAAAATCACTATGTTTAAAAAGGAATTGAATGGTTTATTTCAATTATGGTAGAACATTTCCTGAAGATCTCCATGCGAGACGGCCGCGCCGTGGCTCAGTGGTTAGACCGCTTGGCTCTCACCAAGGCGGTCCGGGTTCGATCCCAGGCGACCGCAAAGTGAGATTTGTGGTGTACAACACGGCGCTGGGGCGGGTTTTCTCCGGGATCTCCGGTTTCCCCCGCCATCTCATTCCACCTGTACTGCATCTTCATCTCGTGTATCATCAGTGTCATCGCCTGCGGTGCCGTATGTAGTAAAAGCGGCGTTAAACACTACACATTCATTTCATTTCCATGCGAGACGTGCATCAACTGTTGCAGCAAAGGGTAGTAGAATAATAAATATTTTGAAAAGTGACTCAACAACGTGGTACAGAATCGCATCTTCATCCCATATGAAATTCTTGTTCCAAATGGCTTTCCAACCTGGTACTTCGAGATAATCCACTTAGAGATCATCTCATCATCCATTTGGAATCCTATCGCATGTGGTGTAAACAGCATAACCCCAAAACGAAATATCAGTTAAACACCAAACTTATAATTTAAATTCAGGATGTTTAAAAGATGGTAAACGAACATCTTCAAGGCCCTTTGTACCCCTGACTACCCATTACATGAAACAGTTTTTTATTTTCGAAAATTCTGATTTAGTCAAAAAATAACATGGACGAATTGTATTAAAATACCATATGTTAGATATTATCAAGAGTGCTTCAAGCAGGAAACAATGAACCCATTTAGCCGAGCTTTGAAAAACGAGCTTCTACACTATTCTTCACGACAGAGGTTTTGAATTTGTGAACAGAAACAGAAATAATATAATTGTTGAGCATGAAGATATATTTTTTTACCAAAGAAAAGTTTGGAAGTGGAAATCGTTTAAGTAACTCGTCCGTTGTCAGATTCCAATTAGGTACCTAATTATTTTTTTCAGTTGCATGTCAGTAGACCAAAGCACCGTTATTCTGTAGAAAGACCCGTGCCTTAATTTTTAATTTATATATGAGGTGAGGTTATGTGATGAAATCAAATATTTGAGTAACTGTTGTAAGTATTCAGTCACTTTTTAGCGTACAAAAGAAAAATATATTACACAGTAGACACACCTTTGTATTTAATCTTAACGTTGTTATATGTTCAAATATATTACCTTTTGCGGATGATCTAAAAAATCTTAGATCCGTAAAATCTATCTCTGATTGCGCAAAACTTAAAAAAGATCTGAATGCATTAAACAAATGGAGCAAAGACAATAATCTACCTTTTAATATATCAAAATGCGAAGTTATGGTCTTTTCTAGGCTTAAAAAGAATATTGTTTTTTACTATAAAATAGATGGAGTTAATTAAAAAATGTTAGAAACAATGACTGATTTAGGAGTTATTTTTAATAAGGATATATATTTTAATAAACACATCAACTCAGTAATCAGTGTAGCATATAGAAATTTGGGATTCATTATTCGTAACTCGGCCAACTTCAACAAGGGATGTGTAGTGTTTAACGCCCGCTTTTACTACATACGGCACCGCAGGCGATGACACTGATGATGCATGAGATGAAGATGGAGTACCGGTGGAATGAGATGGCGGGGAAAACCGGAGGTCCCGGAGAAAACCCGCCCCAGCGCAGTGTTGTCCACCACAAATCTCACTTTGCGGTCGCCTGGGATCGAACCCGAGCCGCCTTGGTGAGAGCCAAGCGGTCTAACCGCTGAGCCACGGCGTGGCCGCAACTTCAACAATATTAGACTTTTTGTTACATTATATAATTCATTTGTAAGATCCAGACTCGAATATGCTTCACTAGTATGGAGTCCTTATACCACCAAATTTATTAAACTTATCGAAGTTATTTAGTACAAATTTCTAAGGTATGTGTTTTTCAAAACTTTTCATTATTTTCCTAAGTTCATATCATATAATTAATTCCTTGCTTCATTTATTCGACTTAAGAAGTCTATCACTTAGGAGAGATTGTCAGTTGTTGCTTTTCCTTTACAAATTACTTCATAATATGATTGATGACCCTAACCTAAGACAATTAATACGTTTTTACGTTCCAAATGTTGCACCTAATAAATTTCATTATATTTTTCTTCCTCAGAAGGTTAATATAAATGTTCACCTATGCATAGAATACAGTCATTATACAATAAATTACATCCATTAAACATTGATATAGTTAGTATGAAAATCATAAACTTTGCTTTATCCTGTGATTATTTATTATCAGTACTAGAATAATTGACTTACTGAACATGTGAGCCAATGTTACCAACTTGTTTTTGTTTTGTTATAATTTATTCTGTAATTAATTTTGTGTTGTTTTTGATACATTTTGTTCATATTGTAACTTTATAATGAACATTGTAATTGGGGAAACCTGTAATGTTTACATTCAATAAATAATTTAAAGTTCTCTCACATAAGCTACTTAAATATCGAAAACCACAAAGCAAAACTTTTCAATTTCATTGACAGCGCATATGCTCGACAGGTGGACTATTCCCTCCAATTACAGTCGCCTGCGGAGTAATACGTTTTCTCGCTTTGTTTACATCATCACATAAACTAAGGACGGCTCCGGGATAACCATTCGGACACGGCACGGCCCTATAAATTCTGCTCTTTAATACCTTTTTCTTGATTCAGGGGACCTCAAATTGTGTATCTTCTGTGAAATCTCCTTATTGAATTTTTGTATGGAATGCAATACTTATTCTAGTCACTAGATATACCTGTAGTTTTTACAGTTGCACAGAGGTTCAGTTGTTTCAATAGCTCACACATTTTCTCTCGCATGTTCTTACCATCTCTACACAACCTGTTTCTTGCTTCCTCCCAACCCAACATGTTCTTCTTCCTCTACTGTCTTTTCTCATTTGCACGAAATTATGCTAATGATACACTAATGCCTAACTGGTGTGTTACTGTGAATTGTCACGTGCGGTAACATTTCCTACCAACCGTACGCTAATTACCTGTTTATTTCATAAGCAACAACTTAAGTAACTCTTATATCCTAATTATTACATTATTATTCCTTTTATGTGTGTTAGATTCTACGGGTAGTGACCGGTGGGAGAGAGACGGATGACTTCAGCTTAAAGCATCTGAATGGTTTGGGGCCAACAGTACTTAAATAAATCTAAGACAACTTCTATTTTATTTACCTTGAAAGGCTTATTTAACGATTTTGAAACTTCGTACAAATTTTGTATTTTAATAACCAGTATATGTTTTCTGTGGTAGATTGTATCTATCTTCTAACATTCCTGTTATACAAAGTTCACTCAAATTAAGGGAAATTGACAAGATAATGGTAGGAAATTCTAGATATAAGTATTATTTCTCACATCAATAAATCATGTGATATTTTTAGAACCTATATTAAGAAAATAAAAACCGCTTTTGCATGCAAAGGGGTAGGATGGAGAAATATTGTTGAAACTTTTCGTGTCATTTGATGGAACATTCGAGCTTATAATACACCAAGTTTGGTATTTAAATGGCTCTTCGTTTTTTTGAGTTATACTGTTCATACACACACTTTTTTAATTCAGAAGTCTCAAAACACATGCCAGCGGTGAAATCTCAGTATCGATCTCTGCGTTAAAGTTAACCATTGGTGTGACAGCCCTAAGAGGGCCAAGGCCTACCAACCCGACTGCCGGCCTCACGCCCACTTACACAAGGTAGAGGTGGACGATCATCCAACCGATATGGGGAGGAGATGTGGTCAGCATCTCGGCATCCTCCAGCCGGAATCTTGGTTTTCATGACCACGACCGCTTACCTAGCATAAGATCCTCACTTTCCGCACAATGCTGAGTGCGCACCGGTCCTATACCCGGACATAAAATCCGCACCCAATGGGTGGAATCGCCCCGTAGGGGAGGGGATCCGTCCCCTTCAGCTGCTGTGGCGCGAGCGCTGCGGACCCTTAGCACTCGTGGTATCTCTGACGTTACTAGAGGAACATCGGGCCGAGCTGCCAAGCCCCTCCCGCAGGGGAGTTGTTCGGATTGGGTTGGACTCGAGGGGGCAATGTATTCCCGACACCCGCGGGAAATCGGATAGCTCCGGCCAGGCTACGGCTACTCGGACGGTGTAGAGGGTTGCCTCATAAGTGCCGGGTACTAGTCTGCAGAGCTAGTAGAAGGTGTGCTAGATCACCAGGCGGCCCAACCGAGGTTTTCGGTAGTCTTCCCTGCGGGGTTGACGCGCGTTAGTGGCGTATCCACTTCCATCCCGTCTTGACGTTGTGCTCAGCGGGGGGGGGGGTTTTAAGAAATCAGGTATTGCCCTATCGGAAGAGCCCCGGAGTTTTCCATCGCTCCCGGGTAACAGAGGCCGGGGTCTTCGGAATTTTGGGTAGATCCTCTGCGCATAAAAATGGGTGGAATCGAACCCGGGCCACTTTCCGTACTAGAGACCAAGGCATGCTGCCTTAGCTCGCTACGACACATCGATCTCTGCCTACTATATTTACTATAGAAGACAATCTGCAAAGACCTACTTATAATTTAAGTATAAAGATACTGAATATAATTTGAAAATTTCAGCTAAAAAAATACAGCATTTTATGGAAAAGACCCTATCGGAGCTAAAATTGTGATTTATAATGTATAAGTTGTGAATTTTAGTATATAGCAGTTCTCAATGGCAACAATTAATCAAAATACATAAATGGAAAATTAATTTATTTCAACACATATGTGGAACAATTAGAAGAACTTTATCAAAGAAAGTTCGCAAAGAAACCTTACTTAAATTTTATAAAATTTTAGCAGTTGCAGGTCTATCATATGGATCAGAGTGTTTAAGACGGTTAAAAGTTGAGGAAATGACATCCCTGATGTTTGTTGCAGGTTATACTTTAATTGACAAACAAAAGAGTGTAGATATTCAAGAATAGTTGGAAATATTTGAACAGATAAAGTAGCAGAGTACAGGAAAACATGGTACAACTATGTCTGCAGAACGGTACGTAATAGGATTCCCCCAAAAGCATTAAGTCACATACCAAGAGAATAACGAAGTCGAGGAAGACCTGCTAGAAGAATGATAGAACTACATTAGTTTGGAGTCGGAACAGATCACTCATGGTCTACACCTTGCTTGGATTTTTTTTTTCAATTTACGTCCTCGAACGTTAAGTCATATCGGACGATGAATGAAATGGGTGAAATGATGCTCAAGTGAGTCCGGGGTCCATGAAGCTTAGAGCTACCCGACATTCGTCTATCAGGATAAGAGAAAACCTTATCCAGGTAACTCACCCTAACCGAGATTCGAACTCGGGACCTCTTGAACGTGAGGCAGACATGCTACCATCTACGCTACCGAGGCGGGCGATGATGATGATGATGATGATGATGATGATGATTATGATAGTCTCTTACAGATTACCAATTGTATAAGTCAGAGTAAAGAAGATTACACGTTATTCTAGAACTTTCAAAATATTCATTTTATTTGTTATACAAATCATTCAAAGTATTTTTGAGAAAATAAAAAATATTATTATAATATTGGTAGTTCTGCCCAGAACTATTCTGTATTTTACAGAAACTAGATACTCTTATATAATAAAGATGTCTTAATACGTACTCAAAATATTACTGAAGGAAAATATTAATCAATTAAAACAATTTAGGTCGAATAAATAGGAATTTTCTTGAAAATCTTTGAGAGCTATCTTTGGAACACGCTGAAGAGAAATGCTTTTTTTTTTTTTTTTTTTTTTTTTTTTTTTTTTTTTTTTTTTAGTTAATTGATGGAAATTAATTTCTTCCACTGGCCGTACATAGGCTAAGGTTTTTTATTGAGTCAACATGAAAAATTCAATGCCACGGCCAGGATTTGAACCACGGATCTCCTCATTTCCGTCCAGTCGCTCTTAACCTTTGAGCTACCATGGCCAACGTGCCGTCCTGACATTAAATGCTCCATTAAATTCTCCGTGGTTATTGACCTCAGTACAGTTGTATATATTTTAGTTTTAGTATTCCTACTGACGTTCTTTGATTTAAACATACTCTGCAAGGCATAGAAACATCTGTTACCACTTGCTATTCTTCTTCTTTATTATCTACTATTACTATAGATCCCAGGTATTTAAATTTGTTCACTCTTTGGTATTCTTGCTCGTGCAATTTAACTTTAGGTTCTCTTCTTCTTGCATCCCCATCATCTCCCATCTTCATATGTTTGGTTTTACTAACGTTCAGTACCAATCCTAGATCTTGTGCGTTCTCTTCCAACATTTCATAACTTTCCTCAAGAGCTCTTATATTCCTTGCGAGAATTAACACATCGCCAGCATAAGCCACTATGTGTCATTTACATGGAATATCAAAGTCATCACACAAAACACATTTGACTAGATTTAAGCTTACTATATATTCCTATTCCCATTGTACCTATAAGGAAGTATAATAAGACAATTTCTACAAATGTTTGTATCAATGAAAATGAAGTTGTTAGAAGAATAAGCGTTTGTACGAATATTTGTGCAAATATTGAAATGTTAGTTTTGTCCTACGATACGCCACTGACGGGAGCACAAAGAAGCTACAATTCTCCAGAAGCTCATAAAATTCTGGCAGGCTGTTCGTGAGGGTCTCGAACAATATTGAGGAGGGGAAGGGCGCCAAGGGAAACTATATTTTAACATCTTTCTACAGGTCCGTGTTGACAATAAATTCAGGTGCAAACGGATTTTCATTTTTATTATGTCTTCCGCGCACTTCGTAATACTGACATCGAAATAAGAGCACGGAACAGATATAAAAACCTGCTTTAACTTCCTGCTCCACCAGAAACAATAGATGCTTATAATCGCTAGCATCTGTTCCTAGTCATACAGCAGAATCCCACCATTAACCTCAGTGAACATGTTCAGTACAAATAACGAGAAAGTTACACTTTCTTTTTGAAACACAACTTACGAGAAATCTATACTCTCTCGTGCGACCTTCTGAAATCAGTCAAACAATGCTGAACACTTGGGTTAGAAGAAATAATGGATGGTTAAGTTAAAACTTTCCGGTACAAAATAAAGTATTCTGGTAATGTTAGGGTGATCATACGTCCTCTTTTTCCCGGACATGTCCTCTTTTCTGCTGTAAAAACTGCTTCCTGGTGGAATTTTGTAAATTCGGTGAATGTCCTCTTTTTTGCAGCTAGGCATACAATTTCGTTTTAAATTGCATAATCTTTCTTTCTGGCCATTGAAACAACGCATATCGAGGAAGCTTAACCCACAGCAAAGGCTGTGTACCTAGTATAACTATACTCTTTGGTCGTTGCATACGCTCTGACTGACCTATTAATTCGCAATAAATAAGCTATTATTCTATGCTTCCTTCCTGTCCTGTGCAGCCGGGTAGGTAGTTCCCTAAATAGCTTTGTTGTGAAAATGACATTTTGGACCGTCAAAATTATGAGGATGAGTAAAGATACGTTGTCAACAAAAAGTTGTGATCATTCTTTATTGAACAACCCTCGTACATAACTGTGTTCAACATGGCCTTGATTTTCGTCTTTTCATCTGACATAGAATCCATTGAACTGAAAATATTCAGTTTTTTTTTTTTTTTTTCTATTTATACAGCGCGTACTCTGAGTTTGTTGACATAACATATCAGCAGTTGCTCTCCCATTCAAAGACACGTTGGCTATCATTATTTCCATGTGTTAGTAGAATACTGGAAATGTACCCTGCGCTCACGTCTTACTTTTTATCCCAAATTTCAGTTCCTGTAAAAATAAGAAGGTTCTTTGAAGATGAACTGAGTGAGACAAGGTTGCACTTTGTCCGGTCGCTTATGGTAGTTGTACAGAAAAATATCGCTGATCTGGAAGTGGAAGCAGACGCACTTTCCATTTTGGAATGCACATTATAATCACTGAAAGACAAACACTGAGCTTCAAATCACTTAAAGTAAAAGATATCTAAAGGAAAAAAGGGAAGCAGGGTACATTGTAGAATGTGACAGGTTTGTGTTAGATTATAATAACTGTTTAAATAAAACAAGTGCCTACTTGTATTTTGTTTCTTAACCTCTTTAATGCTGGCTGTTTTCTTAAACCTTAATCATGTGTGTCGAACTATACGTCTGTAAGTAAATCTTACAAATCCCTATTATGTACATCAAACAGTTCCGTGCTACAACTGCAATGGGGCGATACTGGGAGTCTGCTCTTTTTCTGCCCATGAGATATGGTCACCCTAGGTAATGTGTTCTATAGTATTCGATGGTGATTCATGTAAACTACGTGAATGTGTTCAGTTATTGTATGCTTACATACCGTTTGTTCTTTCTAGGTCAATAAAATGGAGTGCCAAGTCGACAATAAAGAGCACTTTGACATCTTGTTGCGTGTAATCGAGGAGCCAAAGTCACAAAAGCTACTTCAATCTCTAGTTACAAATTAAGAACATTTGTATAGCGAACGCGCCTATTTACCACATATAATTTAATTTTGTACAGCTACAGTTACTCCAAAAAGTATTCGTGTAATGCATGAGTTTATGTTTAAGGAAGTATAGGTAGTGGAAAATCGTCAGAGTAAAGTACAACAGGGACACTGTCTTATTTATTGATTGGTGAAAAAGAAAATACAATAAAGAAACACATATATTATCTAGTTATATAAATATAATTAAACATTCAAAAGTAAAGATATACAATATATGATGCAATATAAGTATTCGTCTGTATACTGAAAATGGTGTAGAACGTTACGTTTAGTACTTAGTAGTCCCTCCATTCCTCTTTATAATCTCTTACATTCTCCTTGGCATGGATTTTACCAAAATTGTGTAGTTTCCACTGTAATTTTACGCCATTCCTGTAGTAGTGTTCTTTAGATCCTTTATATTAGATATCTGATGATTTATAATATATATATTTGTAAAGTGTAGTCCACAAATACTCTATTGCATTCATGTCTGGGATTGTGGTGGTGTCAGCAACCATCGTGGAGTATTATACAACAACCATAGCCTTGTATCTAGAGCTGTGTGTTTTGTATCATTATCTTGTGTGCAGATACAATCCTCAGAGAGGCCCATATTATTCACACTTCTGGACAGATGTGTTTTTAAGATGTTTATATAAACCTTGTAGTTCATAATTGCATCAATAAAACACAAATCCCCCGCACCATTTGCAGCCATGTAGCCCCACACAAGTACTGAACCGCCTCCATATTTAACTGAAGCTGTTATATTTTGCTCCTCAAGCTTACAATTCTTTTTTCTCCACATTATTACTCGCCACTTTGACTTAAAGAAATTAAATTGACTGTTGTAAGTAAACACAACCTTCTTACAGAAATCAAACACATCGTATTTATGTTCTTTTGCAAAAGCAGCTCACTTCTTTCTGTTGATTTTACTGATGTATGGTTTTCTACGGGCTGTTTGGCCTCCATTCTCAGCTTCATAAAGCACGTTTCTTATAGTTTGTGCTGAAACGGACTTTCCTGTGTGTTTGAACTGTAATAGCAAGTTTTGGAGCATTTGGTTTGACTTTAAGCAACTGTTGTTTCTCTATCTCGGATATAATCGCAAGACGACTGCTTCTTGATTGATTTTCCTAAGTTTTGTTCTGATCAAACCTGTATATAATAGTCTTCACTGAACTGATAGGTCTTCCAATAGTTTCTCCAATTACTTGAAAATATTTTCCTTTTTTTAAATAACCTGATGCAAATTTCTGTCTCTTCTTTTGTAGTTTCACGACGTTTTCGAACCATATTACTTAAATAGCAGTCAATTGCTTTGAAAACAAAGATGAAACTGTCAGGATGAAACACAAGTGTATAGGAAAAGGGAAGGGATGTGTGTCAACGAGGTACCATACCTGGGATCTTGTTTACTTGACGAACACTTGTTTGATATCAAATGGGACATTATTTTAAATAACGCAGAGCTGTTCACTAATTTAGCAATATAAGAACCCAATTTGTGTTTTATTTTTAAATCTAGATATCAACCGATACAAGGAAATAGTTATTGTTCGTTTCTTGTCTATATTTTTCTGATCGTGCTTGTTATATTCTATGTGCTATGATTAGACGAATCATTTTTGCAATATCTGTATGTCCAGTATCCCTACATTCATGCTAAAGGATGTGTATCATCGATAGAACCTCGGACTTTCTTAACTACATCCTAACAGTCTCTCAAGTTTTGGAAAGGCTACACAACCTGCAAGTACGCTTTGGGACGTCAGATTGTTTAATCGGAATGGTCGGATAATTGTTCAGATAATTATAATAGTAACTTTGTATGTATCCTCGTTTTGGTCCCACAGTTATTTAATAATATAAAGCAATTTTCACATAATGCAAAATCCTTAGAAGGAAATAAAGATTTGCCACTATTATGTGTTTCAAATGGGAAGGTGTTTGTGCTTGAGCGCTACTAGATGAGCAACCAATCGGAGTCCTGCGGTGTTGTCGTATTGCATTCCCGCTAAGTGGTGTGTGATGACCGCCAACCTAATAAATCTCTAATAAATACTATTCGCGCTAAGACAAAAACTCAGATTTTGTAAAAACTGATGCATGTGGAAGGAGAGAGTAATGTATTTAACATAACCGTAAAAACCCCATATTTTTAGCTCAAATAGTTTTCCTAATACAAATAAATAACGTATATACCATTATATTATAACAATGTATTGTGACGTAAGCACTGTAATGAATATCATTATTGGTTGGCATGTATGCGTGAACGTATATTTGAAATTACTCAGAACTGAAACGTAAACATTTGACATGACGTGATAAAAGAAATGTGTACTTTGAATAAGTCAAGGTGTTTGTTAAATTCGATGAGAGGAAACGATACACTTCTTGCTAGTCTGACAGAACGTGTCTGGTCACATTATATCTTTGTTTATGAATGGTTCGTAATCTCTATTTACTCTAGAGAGTTCAAAGCAGCATTATTCAGTTACTCTTCCATGAAAAAGCGTATCAGCTGCATCAGTGAGACGCTATCCACCTCCCCCCCCCCCCCCTTAATACTGCTAGAACAATCCAATACAGGTAATGTTGGCTCAAATTATGTTGCAAACAGAAATAATATTTTTAAACTGACTGACGTTGAACGACTTATTCACGAAGAAATTGACAAGGAACACAACAAGACTGAGAAAACTGCGTGAGACATCAGATAAACTACAAGAAGACGACTTTTGGAAAGAAATAGCACGTAACGAGATTTTGGAACCTATCATCATAAATTTGCAGTACTCAGACGTTGAAGACAATGACAATGACGAATTATCTCTTAACGTAAGTAACATTCACAGCTATACAGATGTACCACTGGTATTTTCGTTGGATTAGAAAAATAAGTAATTCATAAACCATAATTAATTTTAAACTATATATTTAAAACATTTGCGTAATATATGACTATCCATGTTGCAATTGTGATTTGAGCAACTGCATTATTATAAAACTTTGGAAAATTCAGTTTGCATGGGGATCACGATGTGACAACGGTGAAGGTTCTAACGCATCTGATTGGCACAGGCGAGAACTCTTCCCATTTGAAATACATAATAACTGATTATCAAGTAATCTCTTTGAAAAATACACATATTCCGCAACCATTGAGAAATATATGTTTCCCAGTTAATATACAAGATTGGTCCACTTATTCTAATGCTAGCAGTTTTCTCAGTTTAAAAAAAATATTTATCCTGTTCTACTAGTTCTAGTTACAACATTATTACAAAGGAAATAACGTAAAATTTTCTTACGTGAAGGTTCTTAGAAGTTGTTGACATCCAGAAACCTCAGCGCATACATCTAAGGAATTCAAAAGAGAGTTATTCAGATGTTTTAACAATGTTTGATCATCTGCACACTGCAGTATTTAGTAAATGACAGTAAAACAAATAAATATTACATTGAATCGACTGTTTTTTCTAATTCTGTCTTCTATTTGCTTGGCCATCTATGTATCTCCTTTGCAATAAAATGTAACCGGTCGGCGTTTGTTTTCATGTTCAGCAATTTCCAGCCACTATTTATATTCGTGGAGTAATACGAATTATTATTTGTTAATTAACCTCTTGCATTCAACGAAATAATAAAAATTCAATATCAATAATGTTAAAAGCTTTTCTTATCCGTATCTAATGTGGATCCATGTGGGCCACCACGACAGGTCATTTGTTAATAAATTGTTCTCTCTCAAGACCTTTTACGCAAACTCGTCCTCCTTTCAAAGCTTCAATGTGTTCGTATTCAAGTAGAAGGACTTTGTAAAGCCGTATCGTTAATCGTTCAGTGATTAGTAAATGAAATGCAACAGTACATTGCGGACCAAGAACTGTAAGTGATATTTATTAGGTCGAGATTCCCAACTAGTAACATCCACTATTTGAGCCTACTTCTTCTTCGTCATATATTATATTAACAGCACATAAAGTTGTGTGTAAGTAATATATATTCGTTCATGGGCACCAGAAAAAGAAGTGAGGTGTTAATGTGAAAATATATAACCGAATAACTTTGTTAAATTTTAAGGTATAACGTCAGCATCTCAAATATTTAGCACATATCTCTGCGAAAAATTTAGAAGTAAATAACGTATAAGTGCTGTTCAACAGTATTCGCTGTAAAATCGTATCGGCATATTTTTCAAAACTTGAACGAATCTCAGTCAGACTGAGTTAGCTAGATAACGATTTTTCAGGGGTTTTCCTAATCCTGAAAGATACATGTCGAGTAACTCTAATTTCAATGAACCCCGGGGTCATTTGCGCATCACTTCACTCGTTACATTCGTTCATCATCCGTTATAACCAGAGGCAATATTTTGTACTCACAGTTATTTATAAAATTTGCATTAATCATTTTAATTGGTGGTGTTTTGTGTTTTTACGATAAATTTGCATTAATTTCGCGAACATTTTCAGGAAAAATTAATGAGTAACGACATAGCTGAAATGAAAAGTAACAGGTAGCACAACTGCTAAATTTTTTTTTTTTTTTTTTTTTTTTCAAATTAAAATATATTGTTTGAAATCAGCAGATAGTATGTAACACGAATAAAATCAAATATCAGACATCAGACATCGCCAAACTGCAGCATACAACAAGTTGTGATATTTTCGCTTTTCATACTTGTTCTTTTGTCTGTCACAACTAAGTTATATGTCACTGTCAGCGTTTGATATCGACAACCAAAGACATTGAAGGGACTTTTCACAGAATCAGCTTTTGTCTTCAATGTCAAGAGTGCTGTTACTACATCTAATCTGTTATCGTTACCATCATGGCTTTGCTGTTCAACAATGTCACAGAGCTCTTTGTAACAAAGAAGCAAATCAGAATCACAAGTAATACCACTGGTTTTAAATGCATTTAGCTGTTTAAATGATGCCATTACATGATTTAAATCACCTATGCTTGTAACTAGCCTAGAAGGCTCAAACAAATGATATAGCTTTTATGGTTATTACGTCATCAGTTTCTTTTGTCATAATGGAGTTTAATTTAGACAAAGTCATTCGCAGCAAACTTTTAGATTCTCTTCTACTGCTTCTCTAACACTGGGATCCATGATATGATCTACAAGTGCGCTTACTCTGTTTCCAAAGTGACCACTCTCTAATATTTCACATTTGGTTCTCAGCGAGTTAATTCGGGATAAAACGAGATGAGCCACAGGCTTTTGTTTAGATTGAAATTCTAATATTGGATTTGTTAATAATCTGCAATTTTCTGAAACAAATGTTGCCTATACCTTTACAATATTGCAGTACTTGGCATAGCAGAAATGAATATTTAACAAATTTTGTGCAGGAACTGAAAGATTTTCTACTTTAGAAAAAAAAAAATCGATAATTGCATCAAAATAGCTGGCAATGTAAACTACTGAATTAAACCAGCTAGACGAGCGTGGGAACAGTTTAGCTTCTAATTCTGGGTGTTTTCAGTGAGGTATTGTTTGTATTCGTTTTTTAACTTTCGGGTATTTCGGAACACATTCTTAAGCCCTGAGGGACAATATTCTCGTGTTAATGTAATGTCTGAGAGTAACTTCCTAGAAGTTCAGTACCTTTAGTCAACATAATAGGAGTTTTTGCTGTGTACGGTGTGGTATCCAATAAATAACATTTCCAGTTAGCATACGACAAACATTTCTCAGTATCACGGACCAGTCGGGTGCTGTGGTGTCAGTTTATTGTTGCACCGCTCAGCTGTTATATCAGTGCGCATGATGATGTCACTGTATTGGCTTTGTTAAGTGTTACATTTTATCTTGCTTTCGTTAAATCTGTTAACATTTTTACATGAGTTCTAGCATCATGTAATTAAGACATGAATGTTAAATTAAATTTATATTAATATGTAAGTTTCAATAAATGTATATTTTTCTGTGCAGGCTAAACATAATAGAAATTTTCTCATTTATCGCTAAAAAATATTATTCTCGAGAAAAGGAAAAATCCGCGAAAATTCGCGAAAAAATCCCTAAAAACAAAAACTCTTGCCTGAGGTTATCAGACCTATGGTTCAAAGTTACTCGAGAAGTATCTTTCAGGATAAGGAAAACCCTGAGTTATCCAGTTAACTCACTCCAATCGAGATTCAAACTTGGAACATCTTGAGTGTGAGGCGGACCGCTGCCACCACACCACAGAGGTGTGATTCTTGACTAACCCTGTGCAACATTGCAACTTACAAATAAATAACAGGTGCCCACGCATCTTTATTCTTTAGTAGTACAATAAAGCCTTATACTTATTACAAAATTCTATTTATGAAAAATGATATTACTGTATTCACGTGGCTTTCTCTATTTTTCCATAAATGATTATTGAAATAGCTTTCTTTTTTATCTGATTCGTGTTAATGGAATTTCAGATTTAGATAAATAGCTTCATTATACATTTCATATTATATACAAAAAGTACATAGGAAGCTGAAGTGGCAGCCAAATATATTTATAGAAAAAAGCTACCGGTGACTACATACTGCTTTGAAATTCTATGACCTTTCTGAAATACACAGGAATTAAAAGAATCGTGACTTAATACTTAAAATATGTTAATATCGGCTCATTCAAACTAACAACAACGACACACTGTAAAACAGTTGTCACAATAGAAGGACGGAGGAAGAAAGAAGGGAGAGAAAGAAAGAGAGAAGGAGGAAAGGAAGGAAGGTTTATACAAACTAAAAACCTCATTTTGAAGTACACGATATGTCTATCTTTTATGGTTTCTTATTTATACGTTCACAATGAAGAGCATTTCACAGAATGTCCGTTGAAAATTCAAGTATACATATTGAATTATACACATATCTCCTGAACGATGAACGATTTCAATTAGAATCGTTATTGTTTTTTTTTTTTTTTTTTTTTTTTTTTTTTTTGAAAGTAAAATATAATGGAAACTTTCCTTGTAAATCTTGGTTTGGAATGGGAGGATTTTCTTCAAAAAGTGTTTACGTCCTTGGTGTCTATCCAATATTTCATTTTAGAAATTTACGCATTTTTTTTAAACTGTTATTCCTGGATTTTGGGGAAATGCAAACATATATTTCTAGGTATCGAAATTTTGAGTGAAATAAAATATTCCTTTATTTTAGTTAATTGATGGAAATTAATGATTTCTTCACACTAGCCGTATATAGGCTAAGGTTTTTGATAGAGTCAACATGAAAAATTCAATTCCATGGCCGGGATTTGAACCACGGATCTCCTGGTTTCCGTCCATGGTAGCTCAATGCGACTGGACGGAATCCAGGAGATCCGTGGTTCAAATCCCGGCCATGGCATTGAATTTTTCATGTTGACTCTATCTATCAAAAATATTCCTTTATTTACTACAGAGAAGACGCTGATTAACTAAAATCAAAATTGGGTCCTGATTCTTAAATTTTAAGAAATTTTAAATAAAATGTTAATTTTTTTTAGAAATGTCAAAAGTTCAACAAAAGCACCCTTTAAAGCAGCAAACAACTGGCAGAACTGTGGATTGTGCTGACCTTATCCTGGGTCAGATTCAGCAGAAATGATACTTGGATGTTGTGATGTTCAGATATCAATATCCATATACCCAGTGGAGTGAAAGTTTTGGGCACATCTGACCCCCTGACTGAGAAGAACAATTCAGCACAGTAAATCATGTTGCATTTGCCTTCTATTCTACGCCACAATAACTGACCTCTCACGAACCTGGGGAAGACAAATCTGCGCTGGGAAGATGAAGCTCTATTTTACATCCAGGAAGTAACTGTTGATTTAACTGGCACGATTGGGAATACGTCAACAAACTGAGGAACAGTTGTACAGTTGTTACAGCACAAATCATATTCGTACCTGAACACCTAAACTTTGAAATTAACTCAAAATAATAATTAACACTTGTCAAAATTGGGAATAGAGAATGTATAAGGTGCATGTTTCTATGATTGTGTTTTTGGATTTACTTCCCCTTCATGCTGTCTTGGTGGAAAGTTGAATTCTCTGCATTCAATGTTGGTAACCTAACCTATCTGGAGAATTGAATTTAATCGTTCGAGGATGTAAATTTATCAAATTCACTCAAGGCCACCTGAATTACACTATTTCACTTAGTCATCCTATTAGTTATTTAGTCTGGCTTATAAAAGAATTTACCTAGTGATAATTTAATAAAGATAAATTTGATGATTTTAAACAAAATATTATATCTATATGAATATTACAACAAAGAATATTTTACAATGAATCATAATAGTTCATCAAAATTTGAGTAAGGCAACAAATACTGCAATCATTATGAAAGAACTTCTATCTAAATTGCAAAATACGTGACTTTCTCTGCTCTTGGGCAAAAAATTCTTACATATGCTTATTCCTCCATCCGCTTCATCGCCCGCTTCGGTAGCGTGTCTGCCTCACGTTCAAGAGGTCCCGAGTTCGAATTTCGGTCAGGGTGAGTTACCTGGATAAGGTTTTTCCGGGGTTTTCCCTTGTCCTGAAAGACGAATTTCGGATAACTCTAAGCTCTATGGACCCTGTACTCATTTCAGCATCATTTCATCCATTCCATTCATCGTCCGATATGACAACGTTAGAGGACGTACATTACAAAAAAAAAATCCACTTCATCCTTTTTTCATTTTTTTTACCCTTTAACTACAGTGGCCTTTCTTTTTTGGAGTATACCGCCTATTGACAATGGTGTTAACTCGTAGACTTTGAGTTGCTGGCATTTTGTATTTTGAATCATTTGATCGTGTACACACTTTCGCACTCTCATTCATACTTCCAGACTCCGGGGAAGATGAGAAATTATCTTGAGTGGAGAAAAATCCCCACCTCCACTGCCGGGAATCAAACCCGGGACTCCTAGCACGGCAGGCAGGTGCTCTACCGACTGAGCTACGGGGCCATATTAGTATCGCTATTATTCTTATTGTTGTTATTCTTCATTATTATTATTATTATTATTATTATTATTATTATTATTATTATTATTATTATTATTATTATTATTATTATTATTATTATTATTATTATTATTATTATTATTATTATTATTATTATTATTATTATTATTATTATTATTATTATTATTATTATTATTATTATTATTATTATTATTATTATTATTATTATTATTATTATTATTATTATTATTATTTAGCATTAATAAGACAGTCCTGTTAGCCTCAGGGATCTGTTCACCTGTAAGAAAGGCCGAGCTGACCCCACCAGTGGGTGGGAGGCCCTTGCTCTTAAGAGACGTTATGGGCTAATTATTTATTTATTTTCTTAATTCCCTAGAAGAAACGACTAAATAACTCTATGCTAATTATATAACATACACCTATTTAAATATATTTGAACATTGTATGCTTCGATTGTCTCTGAACATGACTAAGGAGTTGTACGACACTACGGAAAAACCGACACTGCACCACTGCTTACCCGTCAACAGTTGCGAGTGCACTAGCTTGCATGCGAATAAGAAACGGCAGCACGAGGTTGCACGCTGCTGCTGATCACTGTTTTAGAGTGTTATCCATTTTGGCTCAGGGAGAAAATGACATATAAATAGATGCGAAAATGAATTGTATTATATGGACACTCTTATAGTAATTTGGTTCTGTGTTCCATTTATATTGGGAGTAAAAGATAGCTTAATTTTGCTCAGATGGCTCTTTGTTGGGCTTGAAATCTTCTTACGCACCGTAAATCTACGACACGAGGCCACCGGCTTTACTTCCTCTCCAAAGGAAGGCATGCAAACCATCACCCTCCGCCGGTTTTGAACTCGCAACCTCTTGAACCAGAGGCTATTCATAATGTAAATAAATGTGGAAGTGGATTGAATCAGTTTGTACTCAATTGCTGACGCAAGGTCAATGTAAATGTATCCAGCTGTATCCAACTATAAACGTACTGACAAAGGTCTATTCAAAGCAATAATACCCACTTGTTTTTGGTATATCAGGTCTGAGGAGTGGGTATAGATTCAACATCTTTCTGGTAGTCACATTGACTGAGAGGGTCCCTATTTCTTGGATGTACACTAGAATGGACAAAATACAGGCGTTTCTTGATACGTGTGTTATCTATATTGAAGACCTGGACATACCTACGTCAAAGGATGTTCCACGAACACGATGGATGTCCTGCACATAATGCCTTAATCGAGATGCACTTTGCAGTATATTTCCAGATCGTTGGATAGAACGCGGTAATCGCGTGTAATTAAACCGGGAAGTAATTCGGCACTTACACAGTACATTCACACTTTAGCTGCCATTAATCAGAAGCACCAAGCTTTTCAGTCCTTTGATTACCCAATTTGAGACATTCAATAACAAATTTTAATTTGTGGTTTAAAACTTTAATCCACAATTTTTTATCATAGCACTTAAATTTTGTAAAATACTGCCACCCTCTGTCGCGTCAAATGAAGAATACGTCACTGCAGAGCAAATTAAATATTTAACAGCTGAATGTCTCCATCTCCTTGTTAAACTTTTCTATATGTCGTAATTTTCTCTTAATGCTAATCAGAGGAAATTTGCGGAAAACATTTACAAGCCAGGGAACTTAAGTTGTGAATGTGAAGTCAACATTTAAATAATGGGAAGTCAAGAGCAAGTGCAAGAAATAAAAATGCTATGGATCATAGAACCAAAATGTAAGGTTAAAAATGTCGATGGTTCTAAACTATGTTCTTATTTCTTAGAATTAAATGTAATTATTATGCATTAAAACGACGTACGAAGTGCCAAGAAGGTAGCCATTGCTCCGAACTGTAGCATTTGAAGGATCTTAATTTATCAAAGTTAACTTCCTTTAATTTGGTAGGCCTTATCGGAGGACGATAAAGGATAATTTTTCTACCGATGAGGGACCTACCTTCATATTTCACAGCCTTGTAGAATAACTTTATTGTATGAGGTGATTAGTATTTAAAAAATACGGTGTGTATATTGACTTTTCAAATGATTCTAAATGTATGTATACAAAAAAAAGTTGTAGTGCACGCCCTTACCTGCAGAATAACCCGGTATTTGTAGAAATAATTCCATGCGCTGGATACACATTTCACCATTTCTGCTTTGTTTTTCAAGAATCAGCAGTTAAATATAAGTTTATGTATATTTGCGAGCGTACAATTACATACGTGCACATTATTTTAGTACATTGCATATTACATTACGTGCATATACAATTAAAATTAAACTGGACAACACAATATCAACTTGTGCAGAACACTGCTTCCCGCTCTGAAATGACGTCATTCGCAAATAACAGGTTTTCGTTGCATAGGTTTTGAGCACTACCCTCTTGTAAATCTCCAACATTAAGTTACTTGAAATAACGTAAGAAAGGAGACCTCGATACATTGTCAAAAGTTGTACAAGTTTCTCAACATTGGTATTCATAAATTCGGCCAAACATACAAAATGAAAAGGCCTGTGTTCTCCATTTATATATATCAGCATTGAAATTGTAAACTATCAAATAAATGTTATGTTTATAATGTATATCAAACTTTTAAATATTTATAAATGAAGGTGATAAACTTAGATGCCAAAAACTGCTTAGGAGTTAAAGCAAATAAATTTCAGATGCTTCAGAGACAAAGCAGTGCTGCCATCTTTTCAGGATTCTACTGGACTAAAATGTATATCCCAACCCCAGATCTCAAAAACGAATCACAGAACATGAGCTACGAATTCTACCACTATTTCAGGTCATAATCATGATTGGTATCACTTACGGGTCATTACACTAAAAAAATAGCTGTGTCGTGGCTATAGTTTTGATCATAGAAACTAGCCTTGAGAGCAAAGACAAAGTTTTTGGAACATTTTCTTTTGCGAGTGGATGATCTTAATTTTATTAAATGATGAAGCTTTTTAAGACTTTACATTCGCAAAAACAAAGTAACATTACAATCGCTTAGTTTACTCTCCATCCTCTTGAAATAAATGAATGTGTTTATTCTTAATTTCATCAAATACTTTCATAATAAATGAGCTGAAAATGTTAAGATCCTAACTGAACTGCAGGAATAGGTGGACAATTTAATAAAAATGTGAAGTACAGCACAGAACATAGTATAGATATGAGATATTTGGTGTGCCGATGTTGGTATTCCGGGGAAGTTTGCAATGCCAAGATGAATCAAGATGTCTGTCTGAGGTTTAAGTAATGTTTTTGTGAATTAGGTCGAGTATAATACTTTCTTGTTCAGAAGTTTTAAATGTTTGTGTGCCCTTCATGAAGCTAGGTCATTAAGTAGAGCTTTATTTCTATTTGGTGAAAATCGAGGTATGTAAAACGTGCTAGTAAATCGCTACTAAGGTTAGGACGTAGAATAATGATTTGTAGTTTTAATCACTTATTATCTGCCCTACATGTAAAGATTTCATAATATGTACGAGAGTTTACTGAAATGTCATGGCCAATTTGGCGAGTCCTTATAACTGAATTTGCCGAACTAATTCATAAGTCAGTGAAGTATTCTTTAAAGTAATCCATTATTCGTTATAATTTCAGCCCCATTAGCATCAAAGGTGTAGGTTAAAACTTTTCTAGGTCATTTTAATAACAAACCACCATACCCAATGCCAGAAAATGAAGTGCTTGGTTGTTTACACCATTCAACAGGATGTTGCCAACCTGTACAAACACTGCTACTATTACACGAATAAGAACTCATTTATGATTTCTAAACAGCAAACCGTGGCGTAGATATTAAAGGTCCTAAGCCACAAAGTGGAGCCGAGGGACTGTTTTTATAAGAAAAGAAGTAAAGCTAACACGAAAAATCTTGACAAGCTAACGAATTAGGATAGTACACTCATCCTGCCTTTCGCAGTGTCAACATTGCAAGAGTTAAGGTCGTTGCTCCATAATATTGGAATAAAAGAAAAATAGGTTTGTGCGGTGGGTTATAGACTTAAAAATTCTTCCCAATGCAATTCCTTAAGAATTTAGTAATATTACTCACTTTGATTACACTTCATTTTCTCAATTTTAAATATATGGTGTATTTATATTTTTGCTTATTGTTAAGTTATAGAATACACTTTTGAGTGTTGGAGTAGAAGGAGAAGGAGAACAAGTACTATATATTTCATTGCAATTTCAAAAGAATACAAGAAGTATGCCACTATACCAATAAAGGATAGAATTTCGGCTTACACACAACCGTAGATAAGGTGCCAATGGATTTAGCCTTCAGACAGTATCGTGGATTCTGTAAATTTGATATGGAAAAAATAATAACCTTAATGCTGATGCTTATACTGTATTTGACTCAGGAGTTCTGCTATGAATTTGTGGTTGACACAAGTGAAGCTGAGTGCTCCATTGATTGTTCCTCTTGCTCTAGTGCTTTTTACCCTGCCTCAGAAGTGTAATCCTTTCATTTGTAAAAAACTGAAGCTACTGACAGTGAAGAAATCTAATTATTATAAATAAACTACAACAATTGGTAACGAACATCATTTATCTTGTCTACCAGCTGAGAATGTGATGAAAACATGAAACCAGTCCGAGGATTTGACAGTTTTAAGCAAGTGTTGTAGTTTATTTATAACATCCTTTCTTTTCTGGGTCAATGAATATTATATGAAGTAGCATTAAGCCACATTCACATCAAGCATTAATGCAAGCATTAAGTAAAACATGAAGCTAGTAACAGTGAAGCAACAAACACTACACAGTTTGTAACAAAAACTTCACTTATTTTTAAAAAAATTGATGGAAATTTCAAAAAATTGTGAGATCGCAATTTCGTAAACCCTTGTTTACATTATCATTTATTTATTTTTTTTATCATCCTTATTATTCAGTCATTTGAGATTGAATGTGATTGATAATGTAAACAAGTGTTTACGAAATTGCAATCTCACAATTTCTTGAAATTTCCATCAATTTCTTTTAAAGATAAGTGAAGTTTTTGTTACAAATAATTATATTTGTGTAGTATTAATGTGAGGACTTGAATGTATGACATGAAATTTGCTTTGCCATTCACAATGACATTATGTCAACATCAAATTAAAATAATAACCAACTTATCAGTTTTAAAATGCTGGTAATGGGTTGTTTTTTAATTAAATTTGTACTACACTATTAACATTTCACGAAACTACTCTTATTTTGTAACCTTCAGAGTAATTTAGCACTTGAAGATATATAGAACATTACTTTCCCAACAGCAGTGACAATTGATGCAAATAATAGTAATAATAACCATTAATGTTGCTTTTTTTCCATACATAAGGAAAGCGAAATATTTTATAGCCTACTGAATGCAAATCAATCTAATCTAACCTAACCTAAAGTTTCTCACAAAGTCAACAGATACCGTAGTAAATAATGTAAACAACTCCTGCCTATTTAAGTTAATGGGTGGAAATTAATCATTCCTTCACACTATCTATCCAAACTCCTGCCTACCTTTACATTTCAGTACATTCGCAATTGCTCCCAAATATTTTCGTTTAGCAAACTATGTAGGATTTATCTTTTTGTCATAAAGACAACAATGATGTTGAAATAAAATAATTAATGTGATTAATCAAGAGCATATCCAATAGTGGCAAGGCATGCAATACTATGTCGAGTGTTGTCCATGATAAGTTATATCCACCAGTTGTATACGTCCTTTCGTAACATTACATTAGTTTATGTGATGCAGGAATGTATAGTCCCGCTGCTGGAACGGTTACCATGGATTTATCTTTGTTAACAGAAACCTCTCAGATAATGCAATGATTATTCTTGTAAGAGTGAGAGAGGTACTGACGCACCTCCCGTTCATGTGCTAAGCACTGAAGAACGTATCACTTCAGCCAATGGAGTTTGCAGGAAGCACAAATGACAGATATATGTTCACTCCACGTGGAGTAATTGCGTTATCTGACAGGTATCTATTACCAAAGTTAAATCCATGGTAACCGTTCCTGCTGCGGGACTATACTGTGACTGTGGGTTCGTAGAATTAAAAGTCCAAGTTGTAGAAATTTAAACATTCTTTATTTGCGTAGAAATACACTCATGGTAGCAAGTTACAGCAGAATTACGTCACATACACATTCACAATCTACCAAGGTCAATGACCACAACAGCGTTCGATCTCGTCTGTTTACAACATCAGCTCTCGTTACAACATTTTACAGCTGTTTACTTCTGTTACGAGTGACTCTTGGCGAGTCGTCGCTTCCTTAAATACCCCATCTGATAATTCCAGACTGTTCCAGAACAATCAAGAAACCGAATAATCTCTATCAATCAAGATGTTACCAGAAATTTCCATTTATCTCAGTTTGTTTCAGCCGACCTTTATCTGCATGCTATCTTTATCAGTTCCTTTGTGTAAACAAGCTGCGTTATCGCTCCATGAGAACCTTTTATGCGCGTCGCCGCGACAATACATACATGGATATTAAGTAACAAGCTTCAGTAGCCACTTTCACAACTTGTAGTGAAGTGTCCACATGTTAGTTTAATTCTAAAATTGTTTTATTGGCCTGTAACCATGTGATTCTTTGGGTTTTGTTAATGTTGGATATTTAGATCCTTTTAATGCAAATTACAAACTTCTTTGGGATTAACATAGTAAAATTAAGTTCCATTGACAAAAGCCCATTAGTCATTTTGGATCATAGAACACAAATTATGTATTTTACACAATGATTTTAAAAAGGCAAAAAGATCACTTTATTATTACTTAAGCAGTTAATTGATTATATGAGGGTCACTAGTTATATTTTAAGCCTTGGTAACCCTGAAGGTTGTAGGTGCCATCAGACGTTTCCAATGGAAAGTTTGACATTGTTGACCATAATTTACTTCAGACATTTTGTCAATGAAGTGTCATTTGTTTTGTTTGCATAACTTGAAAATTGTGCCTCAACGAAAGCATGGAATTAACTTGTGAAGATGTTCATGCAATAAATTATTACGACTTTCGACATGGATCATCAAGACAAGAGTGCATCGATCAATTAACTTCCACAACAAAGCTCCATCTTTTGCCACTGTGAAATGCTGGTATAATGGATTAAATTGTGGCTGCTGTTTGCTCAATGATGAAGTTCCTGAAGGTCCAAAATCAGTTGTTGCGCCAGGAAACATTGATGCTGTGCAAAAATTAATAATGCAAGATCGTCATGCAACATATTGTGAGATTGAGCCAACCCTAGACATTAGTCCCATCAGCACATATAAAATATTGCATAATTTATAGAGCCAACATGAAAAATTCAACGCCATGGCCGGGATTTGAACCACTGATCTCTGGTTTCCATCCAGTCGCTCTAACCCATTGAGCTACCATGGCCAACGTGCCGTCCTACACCAAATTCTCTATTTGACTCGTGTATTTTCCCAGTAAACCACTAAGGGCTCTTGTATCTGAGATACCCCATTTGTGGCGACGTACTATTGTAAGTACTTGAGTCCCAGGCTTCATCATTTAACTCTTATTATTTTAGTTAATTGATGAAAATTATTCATTTCTTCACACTAGCCATATACAGGCTAACGTCTTTGATACATAGAGCCTACATGAAAAATGCAATGCCACAGCCGGGAGCCAGTAGATCTGCGGTTCAAATCCCGGCCATGGCATTGAATTTTTCATGTTGACTATCAAAAACCTTAGCCTATATATGGCTAGTGTGAAGAAATGATTAATTTCCGTCAATTAACTTAAATAATCCTTGCCGCTTGAATCATTTGCTCCAGAAACCCTTAAAACCTTCAAAAATTAATTTTGAAAATCCCAACATTTACTATTCAATGAAAGGTACAAGTAATATAAAATCTCAGAGTTTAGCATTTCTGTTAGTAGTATCCTAACCTAACAAGGATATCTGCTGTAAAATTATACTTAAGACTGCTTTGAGAAGTGCAGCTTTAAAAGTTCTTCCTCTTGCAAGTTTTGAAATTTATTATGATATCTATTTTGCCATTAAAAATGACAATCTTAAATGGCAAATACAGCAAATTGCATAAATAGCTTGGATTGCTCCAGTCATTTTTGACTTCTAACCGTTGTGTTAAATGCCTTAACTCAAGGTTGCAATAATTTTAAGTTAACATAGAGTTTAACTTTTTGTTAAAGTTATTCAATGAAACAGAAATTGCATTAATGTCAGTGTTAAATCACTTAAATATTGATTTAAAATTTAACATTGGTTGGTGAAACCAATGGGAATAAGTACGACATGCTTTATGTTGTTATTTATGTTTAATGTCACCCTCTATCTCCATTTCTTCCATCTTTACCCCGTTCTCAGATTATTGGGATAAAGTATAACCCTTATAAATAATAAATTTTATTTTTTATTATTTTAGGCACATCAGCATGAGACAAGACAAAAAGCGAAGTAGAAGCTCTTCTACGAGTTCTGTATCATCAGATGAACTCAGTGATTCAAAAGATCATGACAGATCAAGTGCAGATAGTTCTAGTGATTTAGATGTAGTGGAACTGGAAGTGAGGCGATCCAAAAAGAAAAAGCATCGACACAAGCAATCAGAAGAAGATGAAAATGACTCTAGCATTGTTCAAGAAGAACGCAATGGAAAACCACATAAGCATAAGTGTCACCATCGGCATCACCATCATCATCACCACCACCACCATCATCGTCATGGTCATCACAAACATCACTGTCACAGCAGAGACAGTGGTGAAAGAAACCATACAAAACACAAAGCACTGCGTAACAGTAATGAAGCTGCAGTAGTGAGAATAAAGCAAGAGCCGCTGGATGAAAGTGATGACAGCAACAGCAGAATGAGTCAGAGGTCTCACTCATCCAGGAGGCAGAATGAAAGGGGCCAAAGCTCAAGGACAAATGGTGCAGATCGACCAAGGTAAGAAATTAATATTGTTTAAAAGAAGTGTTTAACACAAGGAGAATGAATGGCCAAATGCAGATTTTGAAAATTCTTTGGCCGCGCCATGGCTGAGTGGTTAGACCACTTGGCTCTCACACTAAGGTGGCCCTGGTTCGATCCCAGTCGATCGCAAAGTGAGATTTTTGGTGGACAACACGGCACTGGTACAGGTTTTCTCCAGGATCTCCGATTTCCCCTGCCATCTTAATGCACCGGTGCTCCATCTTTATCTCATATATCATCATTGTCACTGCCTGCAGTGCTTTATGTAGTAAAAGCGGGCATTAAACACTACACATCACATCACTTGAACATTCTTTACTGTACAATTTAAGACACTTTAGAATCGAAAAATAGTGAATGGTGTAACAGGAAGTGTCTACTATTTACTTTGTGAAGTGTTTAGGAGTAGATATCACCACAATAGAGTCATCTAACCCACCCATCCTCTCTACTTAGGAACCTTTCCTATAAATAGCAAAATTATTTCATAAAGACAGCAGCAAACGATGAGTAGGATAATGCACATAAGAGAATTAATGTGCCAACCTAGGTAAAATCTGCTAGTTTCTAGATCATTACGTTTTAGCTGCACTGATGTTTTGGGTGCGCTCTGCTGTCTCTTTGTTTGCCTCTCTTATAAAAAACATACTTTGCTACACCTTGTGGCTTAGAGTCCTCATTCTCTTGGCTATGCTTTGTGGCTAACAGCCGACAGTGTTTGTTAGTCTCATGTTGGCATCTTGTGATGTCAGTATGTGTAATATACAGAGTACACAGCGATGTAGTTCTGTGAATTCAACCAGGGTAGTAAAAAATGTTGCAGATTCTTAGCATGTGTATTACTTCCAAGCATTTGGCGAGACTTGCTTCTGCAAGGTTCCATGTGCGTTCGTGCAATGGAGGTATATGTGCCTACTGTACGGCCATTGAATCTCCGGCCCTGATGTTTTGCAGTTACAGGTAAGG
This sequence comes from Mantis religiosa, assembly GCA_030765055.1. Taxonomy (NCBI): domain Eukaryota; kingdom Metazoa; phylum Arthropoda; class Insecta; order Mantodea; family Mantidae; genus Mantis; species Mantis religiosa. The sequence goes on from CM060956.1 coordinate 10,994,081, forward strand.
TTAATAGTATGGTAAAAGTGCAGAATAGGTGCGAACGGATATCGTGGCTCTGACGTCATAGCTCGGGTGCTGCCAACTTCCAGAGCATGCTACCACGGAAAATACCAACATTACGCAGGCAAACCAGTGATACTGTAATACATGACTTAATTATATACTATTATATTCTTAGTATTATTATCATAATTATTTAAAAACTTAAAGGAATCTAGCACAAAGTTTTGGAATAGTCAACATTACGTAAGCAAACCAGCGATAATATAACACCCAAATAAACCAATGTAAAGATTGGTGGATCATTGCCAGAGTTATTATTATCACTATTATATATTCTGATGTTCTCACAATTATTATCATAATTATTTAAAAAGTTAAATGAATTTAGCACAAAGTTTTGGAATAGTCAACATTACTTAAGTAAACCAGTGATACTGTAAATACCCAAATAAACTGATGTAAAGATCCGTGGATCATTGTCAGAGTTTTTTATTTATTATTGTTGTTAATAATTATAATATAATTATAATAATAAACAAAGCTTACTACACACTATTCCCATTACTATTGCTGGTTCGTAATAAGAAAAAGAAAATGTGTTTGACGTTTCTCTGTATTTGTGTATTACATACAGTATTGCTAGTTTATATTCAGAAAAAGAAAATTTGTTGGCAATGCTCCTCTGTTTTTGCATATATCGGAGCGCCGCAGTTGGCAACAACTTGTTTTCGTGACGTCATTTCGTACCAACATAACTGTGCACACCTATTCTGCACTTTACACTAATGAGCAATTGAAAACATGTAATCAAAATTATCTTTAGAATAAAAATATAGGACTATATTAGCTTTAAAACATTGAAATCCAGCTTGCAATTTCATTATCATGCAAGGTATTCTTTACAACACCATTCTATTTGAATATTTCTTCCACATCTTTTAGGTACAACACCACTCGATTTGAATATTTCTTTCACACCTTTTAGGGGCACTAACTGCCTCTGTTGACAGTACTGGTAGTTCATGCATTCGGTGTCATGGTTAAAGTTAAAACTGTCTGCTAGCATCAATCAGCATTGTTGCTGCTAGATGTGGCTTCTGAATCCACTGCCGTGTTGCCAGTTTAATTTTGTTTGGACCACATGGCTTCAGTTGCTTATGGTGCTTGCGCTGATAAAGTTTCTTTGCTATTTTGTACATGCGTTAATTCCGATTTGTAGTGTCTGTAAGTCCTATTATTATCGCTATTATAATGTGGCTACTGGTTCATGAAATATGCAAATACGTGAAATATTTAAAATAGTCATGTTCCTCTGTTTGAAATTCCCATTAAAGAACTAGCAACAGCCTGCTTGCCCCTCTCGAGAAATATCAGAGCCAGAGAACAGCCGGCCAAGAGTTAGAAATCACTATCACAAAGTTGTACAAGACAAGTAATAAGTAATGTAAACTCAACATTTAGTAATGTAAGACTTAAAACTTTATGGTGAGCATTATTAATCAAAGCTTCATGGGTGATGAGTTGTGGCAAAGTTAAAAATATTAAGCTTTTGGCCATGTCAAGCTCCATGACCTTCCTCAGAATGTGAGTACAGGCTTAAGCTTGATTAGAAATAACCTAAGGTGGTTTTGAACTAAAATACCTTAATAAGCTCTCTCTAGTTGCATGACGGGCCCTAAAACACCACTAATCAATCAATCAGTCTCTAGTTGCAAGCTGAAAAAGTCAAACAAAAGGAAAGTATGACAAGTGTGCTAATTCCCTCAGAGGAATGGTTATTGTTCCAGTTTATAGATTTATAAGAGTTGGATTCTTCTGTGTTGGGAGTTGAGGCAGAATTCTTTCCAGTTAAGCAGTTGTTTTTCTTTGGCTCCAAAAATATTGTTTATTTATTTGGTAGTATTATTGAGAGTTTAAAAAAGGAAGGAAAAATGTTTAAAAATGTTACGATATTTATATTATGTATGTAAAAGTGAAAGGCAAATAAGGGGCAAACAAGATGTGTATGTAGGCGGCTATAAGTGTTGAGTATATAAAAATGAAATGAATGGCTACTAGGGATGACAGAAATCAACTTCCGAGAGATGCTTGAGTGGAGAAGATTAGTTTTACAGAAGTGAACGTGTTAAAAGAGTTATTGTATGAAATTTTGTTTTATTTTGTATTTGGTGCTTGTCAAGTACATAATTATCAATAAAGAAGCTTTAGAATCATTATTTTAATAAATTGAGATTAAAATATTGCATCAATTTAATAATTAAATTGCACTCAAAAGAGCATTAGTATTACACATTATGGTTTTTGTTTTATCATGTTCAACGACCCCGTCCATCTTCTGCATTGTTTGAGGTGATATCTTTTGCACTTCTGATCACATAATTTGTACTCACACGAGTCACTCTGTTGGTGGAATTTCCTTGTCTTACACAGTCTGTGCATCCCCAAACCTAAACACAACTATTAATATAATTTTGAGTCAAACTAGTGCAGAACGTGTTTCGATAGGACGGCTACTAACATCTATCATAGAATGTCTTTGTGGTTGGTTGCTCCTGGTCCACTCCCTGTTCATCATGGTGTCTGTGGCAAAGAATTCCTTCTCTATCTCGCTCTCCATTTTCTTCTCTTTGCAACATCCTTGCAGCGTTCCATTGCTGGTAGCATCATCCTGTTTCGCAGGTCTTTCAGAAATGTTTGTTTCTAGCCAAAATGTAGGCCAATCTACTCGGTATATATTTGCTGGCACCTCGTGTTCTCTTGAGGAATCTCGTTTTAACTTTTTCTAGTCTCTCCAAATTGCTAGCTGTAAGTTTCTCCCATATTAGTTCTAGTCCATAGGTGACAATTATGGTGATCACTGTCTCGAATAGTTGCATGGCTGTCTCTAGCTTTGGTGTTGATATGTCTAAGTGTTTCGTTAGGATGGCTATTAACATCTTCATTTAATGTCTACTACTGAATGTTGGTTTGGTGAACTACTTGGAGGTGATAGGAGCGTCTCTGTCGGTATCTTAATGAACTTGAAGTGTATTCTCTTCAAAGGTGGTGTTGAAATTGAACAGTTTTCTTTCATATTTCCTTATATTTTTTCCCACATAGTTAATGCAGTTGGACCATAAACACTTTTTAATAAGTGGATTTCTCATTCTGTATCTTGATTATCATTCCAAAACTTGTACAAAACATCTTTTTACTTTAAATAAAGAGCATTTTGAATTTCTGCAAATTAGACTTTTTATTCTATGAATCCACAAAGTGACATTGGTATCAGGAGTGGAACACGACGATGGAAGCTGCATTGGCAAAGATTTTAGATAAGATGGAAGAAATTAAAACGGCTAACGACAACCTCACCACCAAGCTGCACCTGATATTTTGTCTGTAGGTATCTCCTTTGTATTATGTGATTTCAAAAGGTGTTGTACACTGAATTTGTTCTGTGTGACCAAAATATTGTTGTGCTCTTTGAAGACTTTTTGGAAAAGGTGTGTAGCTCTAGGATGATATGTAAATTTTCTGTATGAAGTTTCATTGCTGATTGGAGAATAAGTAGTTACTTGTTTGCATCTTTGTTGTCTTTTGAATTTATCAATTTTCTTTTTGACCAATTCAGCACTAAATCCATTGTATTCTTCAATGTGAATTATATGGCTGTACTCCTTGATATATTTTATCTGGTTTAAAGGTACATTAACCAGCCTGTAAGTTAAACTGTTGATAACAGCATGCTTATGTTGTTTTGGGTTATATCCATCTGATTTTATGAAATTTTCTCTGTGTGTTTGCTTCCTATGTATGCCAAATTCTAGTTTTGTATGTTTTCTGATTAGTTTCAAACCAAAGAAAGGGATTTCATTGTTTGTCTCTTTTTCTATGGAAAATTTTATTGTAGGATTTTGTAAATTAAGTAGTTTTAACACATCATCCACCTGTTTCTCATTTACTATTACCCAAATGTCATCCACATATCTATACCAATTTTTGAAAGTTAGTGGAAATGCCTGTGTGATATGGGTTTCCAAAAATCTCAAGAAGAGGTCTGCCAGAAATGAGGACAAAATGGTTGCCCATAGACAGTCCTGATTTTTGTCATTGAATGTAAAAAAAGGGCTGTTCAATGCAGATGTTTGTTAGGTGAAGGTATTCCTCTATGATATTCTGGTCTAACTGTAGGGACTGAAGCCATTTTTGCATGTACATCCATGAGTTTGTTTCTTGGCACACTTGGAAACAAAGAGATTACATTGATAGATACCATTCGGTTGGTGGGGGAAAATTCTTGGTCTTTAGTTTTGTTGATAAACTCCAACAAAGTTTTAATACTGTGGCTTTCAAATTTTGGTAGCTCCTTAAATTTTTTGTTTAGCCATTTGGACAGTTTCTGGCAGGGTATGTTTATGTTAATGATTGGGTAATCTGTACAGGTTAGCTACTGTAGGATTGTCTGGTTTCAAACTTTGTTTTATTTCTTTTGGTATTATCATTTTATCCTTGATTTTTTTCGTTTAACTGTTTTACACACTTAAAGATCAGATTTTATTTCCTAGAAATCCTCACCAATAAATCTTTCATTCTAGAAATGTAGTCCTGTTTTTCCATGATGACTGTCTTTTTTCCTATTTATTTTGTATAAACAACATCTTTTTTGGAAATTGTTCTTTCACACTAGCCGTGTGTAGGACGAAGGGGTAGAGCCAGACTGAAAAATAGCATGTTTAATGACATGTTGTCACGTTGGCCATAGTAGCTTAAATGGTTAGAGTGGCTGGACGGAAAACAGGAGATCCGTGTTTCAAATCCCGGCCATGGCATTGAATTTTTCATCTTGACTCTATCAAAAACCTTAGCCTATATATGACTAGTGTGGAGAAATGATTAATTTCCATCAATTAACTAAAATTTTAATCCTTTGCTTAAACAAGCTGCTTCTAGGAATGGGAGCAAATTAAAACCCTGCTTTTTTCCCCATTGCAGTAAAGCTTTTCATTCAGTTACATTCAAGTTATTGTGAACCACCTTTAAATGCCTACAATACATTGCCAAAGAGTAAGACTGAAACTGTATACATACTGCAATTTTTCTGACATAAGATAGTGAGGAGAGCCTTGTATAGATCTTAGTTCAGTATTCTATAGTGTTACCACCCTTAGTGCTGCTTATTCCTTTTACCAGTTTTGAAATGGATTTTAAAGTGAATGAGCCTTTTAAAGGAACTTTGGATGCTTATTTTAAAATTCTCTCTTAAATGCTTTTCATATGTTTGCTTTTAATAGGTTTGAGCATCATCCAGAGACATCCAATAGTAGTAGAGAAAGGGACATGGAGAGAAGGCGACCAAGAAACGAGCAATCATCTGAAAGTAGGAATGATGACAGAGGCACCAGAAGACCAAGGGAAGAACAGAAGAGAATGTAAATATTATTCATTTTTTTTAGAATGGTATTTTGAAGTGTTCAGCTGTTGGTAAAGTTAACTGGACCATTAACCCTCTGTTTTGTACTGGTCTGAAAATTCCCTATACTTGTTTTGGAAATAAATTCAGTCAAGAGGTTATTCTGACACCTTCAACTTTGTTTAAAATTACAAAATGATTATGCTGTCAGGCAATAGTACTGATTATAAGGTGATTTTTGTCCACAAGGTACCTACAAAATTGACAAAGAACAGATATAAGTGCATATATAAAAACAGAAGCTAATAACAGTGAAGCAATGCAAATATTACAATAAAATATAATGTATATGTAAAATATGAAGCTATTAACAGTGAAGCAAACAAATACATACAAATATAACAATTTGTAGCTTAAAACTTCACTTATCTTATAAGAAATGATACTTTTCTTATAAATTCTCCGGGATCGCGATTTCAAATAAACTTATACACATCTTCAGCTGTAAACAAAGCTGTCGCCATTGTTACAAATGCTAGATGTTGATATGTTCTTGTTAGTACTACCAAAATCTGAAAATAAAACAAATTTAAAAATGGAATCAACTGCCGGTATTTCAAAATTCATTACGCTATGTTTGTTTTTTAAAATAAATATCTTTTCCCAAACCATTAAATCTATCGCAACATTTATGTGTTTTAATAATTTAACTTCAGGATTTGTTTTTAATGGTTAAATGACCAAAAATGATGCTATGGCTGATTTATCAGTCTGTTTATACTTAATGTTAAAAAAAGGTTCTTTCGTTCCGGTTTCCAAATTACGTTTTGTCTTTCCAATATAAACTTTATCACAATTGAAACAATTAAAGTGATAAATACCAGATTTTTTATTATTAGGAATTTATAATAATTTTTATAATGTGCTGCAAACTTCACTTACCTTTTTAAGAAATTAAATTCCTTACAGAACTCAAGAAACTGCTAGCAGCTGTAAACAGAATGACTAAAAATGCAATAGAGATTTTTGCAAAACCCGTCTCATGAGTTCTGTGATGAATTTATCATTTTCTTAAAAAGATTAATTTGTAACAGATTACTATATTTTATTGTAATGAGATATAAGTGTGTATGCTCATATTGGTTTTATCGGAAAAAAGCTCACAACAGTCACTATTATGGCCTTCTTTATAAATATACAAGAAATGTAGCATAGGACTCATGTGGGATTTAATGAAGTTTTGTGTAATAGCTTTCCATTCTAGGAGCTCTTTCTTCCAATAAACATTTTTTTCCAACAAATTTTCTTCTAACTTTTGCTTTTTATTCAACAAACTTTTTTTAGCTTAACCTGGATATGTAATCCTCACAGTTTTATCAACAATAATGCAATAATGCTAGAATTCAAATTTAAATACAAACATGAACAAAGACATAAAATCATAATATTTAAAGTAAAATAAATTTTTAATTTTATATATACCTTTGTTTTAAAGCTAGTCATGAGTTCTCTTGCCAAATCTAAGTAATTGGGATAACTGAGTAGCATTTTTTCAAAACTTGATAAATGCAAAATTTTCAAAATTGAGTTAGGTGTAGTATTAGGAGTGTAAAACTTCTGGAACAATGACCCTGAGCGTCAACCCAGCTGCCGAGCCTGATTTACTGGGAATTAGCGACATGATGCCTATGCAATATAATCACTTTGCATACTCAGGACAAGCAGCGAACAAAACGTACAGTCTGCAGCGAAAGTGTGCCACATCTATTTGTATTTTCAAGAGGTCAGTAAACATTTTGTGATATTAATAACCATGGCTTCTACGTTTTCAAAGTTAAGTGGCAAGGTATTACATAGAGCAGAGAAATAATTGCAAATGTCCTTGGCTTCATGAAACAAGGAGCATAAATCAAAGAAGAAATTGTATTAGTTAATACAATCATAGTCCTTACACATTGGAAGAAATTGTATGTTCACCTGAATTCCACAAGGGCCTAAAGAGAGTGAATGAAAGAGTAGCCAAAGCAACTGTGTTTCATTGAGTTCCGTTTACAGGGTTCTCAAAGATAAGGAATATCACGAGAACAAAGGAGTGCCATTTGATACACCTGGGGAAAATAAATGAAGTCCCTAAACATGTTACAGAAATAGATGGTTTCAATAAATGTGTCATTTGGCACACGATTCACAATTTCTATGTGGAAGAAAAAATATGCCAACAATAGGCAAATTGCTCCTCAAGATAAAGGAGAGGATAAACTTTCAAGGTGGTGCTACAAGCCTCGGGACAATTATAAAAGTTTTGGGGTTCAAGTGGAAAAAAACTGAATCAAATAGGAGAGTTCTAATAGAAAAGCATGAAATACGATCACAGTGGGAAGTTACCTTACTCTTCTCTGGAAGTACAAATCAGAAGTTCGAACAATAGTATATGAAGATGAGTCGTACATACATAGCAGTTACACCACACCTGAAAGTTGGACTAGCAACACTGAATTAGGTTTGCAGGCACCTGTTGCTAAAGGACAATGACTTATCGTCCATGCTGGTGGAAAGTTTGGCTTTGTTCCAAATGCCCTTCTCATGTACAAATTGCAACAGAAATCAGATGATTTTCATCAAGAAATTAATACAGAAAATTATATGAAGTGGATCAACACGACGTTAATACCTAATATACCTGCTAGGTCAGTTCTGGTTATCGACAATGTTTCTTACCATAACACTCAAATTGAGAAAGCACCCACCTGAAGTACCTTGAAAGAAAAGATGAGAGCTTGGCTACATAAGCATAATATAGCTTTTGATGAAAGCATAAGCAAAACAAAATTATATGACTTAATTAAAGCCAGTAAGTCACTTCAGAAGTAGACCTGCATGCCCATAATGTACTGTCACCCAATTAGCGGTAGGCATGAGGGCAACAGCTGTGAGGAAACCAGAGGCGGCCGAGCCACGCCTCTCATCAGTCTCTGTCACTAACTGAGGGGGAAGATTAGAGGGAATGTCACTCGTCCCTGGACGTTTCTCTCCCCTTCTCCTATCATCTGGAATCTTCGCCTGGAAACTAGAGAAGCCGATAAGACGGCGAGATGCCTATAAAAAGGGCTGCAGCAAGTCAGACAGTCAGTCAGTGTTTGACGTGCTAGCGAAGGAGCGCCGTGTTAAGGAACGAGAAGACTGTGTACGTGCATCAGAGTATTGTCCGTTATTACTAGTGCAAGTGAAATTGTAACGGACGAACTGGTGAATTGTAATTGTGTGCAGCACGTAATTCTGTGTAATTGGCAAGTGTTAAACTGTAAGTCGGTAGAAATAAAGAACATTGTTGAGTTTGTGTAATTGGACTTTTCATTTCACGAACCCACAAAGTCACAGTACTTAGACTGCCACCGTATTACTCAGATCTGAACCCAATCAAATTCATCTGGGCTGATGTCAAAAAATGGGTGGCATGCAGAAATATCACTTTTAAATTAAAAGTTGTGGAACTATTGTTTTGGCAGCAATTTACAGAAATTGGTAGACCAGAATGGGAAAATGTATGTCGACATGTTGAAGAAATTGAAAACCAGTATTTTGAAAAAGATGGAATTGTAGAACATGAAATGGAAAGAATTCTCATTCGGGATAATGGTGGAGAAAGTAGTGACAATGACATGAATGAAGATGAAGGACTGTCAGGCTTGGAAGAATTAGAAACAGATGATTGACTCTATGTTAGGCCATTTGTACAGTGGTATTTGTAGATATAAATATAAACTTAAAGTTTATCAGTGCAACAAAGTGTGAAGCAGTGAAAGAGTGGCGACAGATATTTGGCATTGACCGTGACTCACACTCCTGTAGAGGTTTGCAGTCGACTGGAGTTCTGCTTACCCCTAAGTGCAACTTGCTTCCTAGCTCGTATTAAGATTTTCACATGTCCAGAACTGTTGTGCCAGTAATAATGACATGATGTTGACCTTTTATACCAGCCTATGAACCTAGTTTTAGCAACAGTCATTTTTAGGTTATAAAATTCTGCATATATAATCGTTCAAAATCATTAGGTTTTAGCAAAACCCTATATATGCAAGCTGTCTTTCCCTAGCTCACAGTTGGTAATAATGGACTGGATTGGTGCATCAGATTGCTGTATATCATGTTAGCTGTTATTGTAACAGTATTTACCAGCAGGAAACAGTGATGCAAACAGACTTCATTGTAATTAGAGCAGCTATATCTTACTTTCAGTCAATACTGATACTTTTGTCATAGTGGAGGAGCACTGCAATCTAAATCAAAATGAGTGATTATTCTTGTGATTCTGAAAACAGCAAACAAGTCGAAGAATGTTCCAGAGGAAGAAAATCCTGATGCAAGAAGAGATTACCTATTATTAAATGCACTCATGGGCTTGAGGTTTTGTCTTCAAAAGCTAAAGGACAGAAGGAATGCAAAGTGGCTGAACTCTTGCTATGACAATACTACCCAATTCCATCATCGTCTGATATTATTAAATAAAACAGATCAAGATAAGTTTATGTTAAATTTGTTTAATATTTCTTCGCTTCAGTGCAGAGTAGTAAAATCCAAGAGTGCAAAACAGAAGAAGACAATGAAGTATAAAATTAGAAAAAGGAATGGTGAAATAGTGCCTGTTTGTGCTGCCACTTTTCAGGGAGTTTCTTTCATGTCAAAGGATAGATTATCATATTTAGCAAGTAGGTTTCATGAAGGAGGAAGAAGTCAAAAGAAAGAAGAAGAGGGGACAACAGGAAAGGAGCCCAAGACCTTAACTATTGCCATTAAGGATGATATAAAGAAATACAAATATAAAGAGAGCCACCATAGCAGGGGAAGTTCTCAAGAGGTTATTTGCCTTCAGATCTCACAGTGAATAAAATGTTAAGAGATTCTGTGAAGAAAGAAAAAGTTTGAATACTCTTTATCAAAATACAAACATGTATTTTACAAGCATTTCAATGTATCATTCAGGACTCCTCGTGTGGACACCTGCTCCACTTGTAAGATTAATTTAATGGAAATAAAAGCTGAAACGTGCCTGGAGAAGAAGAATGTACTGCATACTAAATACAGGTTATATAAAATTTGTGCCAAGCAATTTTATAATATAATGAAGGATGATAATCCAGCTGTCATCAGGATTTGCTTTGACATGCAGCAAAACCAGCCTGTTCCAAAAATATCAGTCAGTGTTATTTTTTTATGCTAGACAAGTATATTTATACAATCCATGCCAAGGAGCAATAAAAAGGAAGATATTTTCTACACCTAGTTGGAGACAGAATCTTCAAGAGGATGCAATCAAGTTGCTTCGACTTTGCCAAATTTTCTTTCTGATCTGATGAGAAGCAACCAAATATGTCTATTCTCAGATTCTTGCAGCAGCCAAAATAAAAAGTATGATCTCAATGCTTACAGTGTTCTTGGGAAAGAACACAAAATTCAATAATATTCACTTCTTCCTGTTCATGGCCGAGCATAGCTACATGCCTCCAGACTGAGGGTTTGGTAGAATTGAGAAGTCTTACAGAAAAAAAGAAAGCATTGGTTTGCTAAAGAATACTATGATAGTTTAGAACAGCATGGTACTCTCAGAAGTTCTGAACAGGGACTGGATAGTTAAAAATCTAAAGGACGGTGCATACAAAGTACTAAAATGCAGGCTAGCATTCAAAACAAACAGCCAGCTTGTTATCTCATACAAGAAAGTAAAGAAATTTGTTAATGTGTTAGTAAATAATACCTACTTTAGAGATCCAGTACAGGTTGACATCCTGAGAAGAAAGATGCATCTCCCTTGCTAAAGTATTTTGAAATTCCAGATGAAGCTAAGATGAAGCAAAAGCAATACTTGCAGTATCGTACTTAATGTGGTATTAATAATTTTTTTAGTTCAATTAATTATATTAAAATCTATAACAGTACTTGTAAAGTATGCATTGTACAACAATGCAGATAAATAATAGACTAAAGCAATTAAAAATATTTATTACCAGAACAAAATTAGAAAGAATCATGTAATTAAAGAAAATGGCTGACACGAACAATATCAAGTTTTGAAAAAAGCTGGAAAACTCAAACCCCTATATATCTTCAAAAAATTAACTTTTGATATATTTCATTAAAACACATTATTTCTATAAAATCTATAAATCACATAATAATGAACCTTTTGAAGCTTAGCTATATTGTGACTTTGTGGGTTCGTGGAATAAAAAGTCCAATTACACCACTCAACAATGTTCTTTATTTCCACCGACTTACAGTTTAACACTTGCCAATTACACAAAATTACTTGCTGCACACAATTACAATTTACCCGTTCGTCCGTTACAACTTCACTTGTACTCGCGATTACATAAACTCCGATACTCATACACAGTTCGTACAGTCTTCCGTTGCACAATCCTTTCGTTCATTAACACGTCACTGACTAACTCTTACACCTAGAACTGCGACTGTCTTCTCGCTCACACTCACTAACCAACTGATTGACCAACTAGACTCTGTCTGTCTGGAACCCTCTTTATAGGAATATCGCCGGTTTCTAGTGACCAGGAGAATGTTCCAGACTCCGTAATTTCTGGAACCAGGTGGGCAGAAACAGACGGCCCACTGATGTTTTTCCTCCCAACCACTGCCTGTCACCACTACAAGACAAACGAGGGGAAGGTGTGGCTAACGCGGTCCTCCCCCTGCCTTCCGTTCCCAGGTGGTCACAGGGTGTTCCAGCGGTCCCGTTACACTGCTCCCTCCTCAAAGCTGTTCGCCCCCGAACAGCCCCAACGTAGCGTGCGAGGCGGTCCAGGTGTACCACCAGCATCTGCTCGGAGTCTCAGCCAGAAGTAGCGCTGCCGTAGTTTGTGAATCATTCGGTTCGCTCCCAGGTGTCCTCCTGAAGTACCGGCGTGTTCTTCCTCCAAGACTTCCGGGACCTTGCTCCGGGGAAGTACCAACTGTTCTCTCTGCGCCTTCCCATCGGGTGACTCCCATACCCGGAACAGCACGCCCTCTCTGGTCTTCAACGAGTCCCATCGGGCCCAGTGCGACTTGTAGGTGGCGCTCCTCGGTGCGATGTCCTCCCAGGTTGGCCTCGTCCCTGCGTCCACTTCCCTCAAGAGTGGCCCCAAGTCTGCGTCCGCCAGCTGCTCCCTCCTCAGGCCTGCGCTATCCCAGCCTTTAGCAGGCACTGCCACAACTACTCGGACTGCTGCGGCACGCTCCTTCTCTTCCACTCTTGTCCGCTCATGGCCGTCCTGGATCTGCGATAGGACACCTCCAATGCAATGGTCGCTAGCGTCGGTGTCCACAATGAAGGCGCCACCCGGTTGTGGGAAACCCAAAATTGGAGCACTGCACAGTGTCCCCTTCGGGTGCTGGAAAGCGTCTTCGGCGTCCTCCGTCCACACGTAAGGCCGGTTTTCCTCCGTCAGGCGGGTGAGGGGTTTTGCGAAGTTGTCGGCCTTTTCCTCTAAATCATTAAGGCGATCGTCTACTTGACCCTTCCGTTTGCCCAGGTTCGCGACGTCATCCCCCACGCCGGCCAACCGTTCCTCAAACTTTGCGGCGAGAGCCTCGTTCGCCGCCTTCATTTCCGTGGCCAGACTGCCGTTCGCTGCTCTCATTTCTGTGGTTAACTCGGCCTTCATTTCTTCCATCTCCGCGGTGATGTTGTCGTTGGCCGTCTTTATTTGTTTCAACTCAGCGATGAGGTTGTTGTTTGCCGCTTCTATTTTTGCAGCGAGGTTTTCATTTGCCGTCTTCATTTCCGAGATTAGTTCGGCCTTCATTTCTTCCATCTTCCCGGCGATGTTGTCGTTGGCCGTCTTCATTTCTTTCAGTTCCGCTTTCATTTCCATCATCGTCTCCAAAATTTTCTCCAATGCCGCGTCCATGGTTGTAGTGCTCGGTGATGTTATCATCCCACTCCTGACACCAGTGTGACTTTGTGAGTTCGTGGAATAAAAAGTCCAATTACACCACTCAACAATGTTCTTTATTTCCACCGACTTACAGTTTAACACTTGCCAATTACACAAAATTACTTGCTGCACACAATTACAATTTACCCGTTCGTCCGTTACAACTTCACTTGTACTCGCGATTACATAAACTCCGATACTCATACACAGTTCGTACAGTCTTCCGTTGCACAATCCTTTCGTTCATTAACACGTCACTGACTAACTCTTACACCAAGAACTGCGACTGTCTTCTCGCTCACACTCACTAACCAACTGATACCAACTAGACTCTGTCTGTCTGGAACCCTCTTTATAGGAATATCGCCGGTTTCTAGTGACCAGGAGAATGTTCCAGACTCCGTAATTTCTGGAACCAGGTGGGCAGAAACAGACGGCCCACTGATGTTTTTCCTCCCAACCACTGCCTGTCACCACTACAAGACAAACGAGGGGAAGGTGTGGCTAACGCGGTCCTCCCCCTGCCTTCCGTTCCCAGGTGGTCACAGGGTGTTCCAGCGGTCCCGTTACAATATAGATGAAAATAGAAAAACTAATTTTATGAAAAACTGCATGAGTTGTATTTATTGAGTTTTGAAAAAATGCTCCTCATCTGGTTCAGCAGCACAAACAGAAAAAAAAATTGTGATGTGGTACGTCACATTGCTTTTTCTAGTTGATTATTATTTCTCTTTAAATTATTCTTGCAACAGCTTGTTTTTCTATCTACTACACTTTAATTGAGATATTTGCAGAATTAGTTTCATTATACATTTCATTATAAGTCACAAGAAGCATACAGAAGATCAAAGCACTAGTCAGTATTTTAAAAACTACCATCGTGGTACTTTTACTATACCATCGCTGGATAATAAACCTCGCTGAACGATGACTCAAGACCGTAGAATCTAATGGTCTGTATACTTTGAATTTTAATATTCTTTCCACAACATTGCAAGAATCAACAGAACAGCATTTTGAGAAAAAAAATCAAATTAATGAAAAGCTCAAACCATAATGACTAATATCTTGTGGTGCTACATTAGTCATTTGAAATAAATTGTCTCTTTATGAAATCCATATTTTTTTGTATAGTATTTGTTTATATCTTATAGCTTACCAGTTATTCAAAATTTATTCCGAATAAAGAGGACTTCATAGGTTATTCCCAGATAGTTAAAGATATTAATTTGGTATGAAACGTTTGGTATTTTAATCAAAATTGGTAGATCCATTGTTGAGAAAAGAAGAACAGTCTTGTAACAGTATTTTTGAGTTCGGAGGAATTATAAATATATAAAAAAATGTATGTAGTTGTGTGAGTGGCCGAAGTAGTAGTGGTGTGACGTGGTATGACGTGATGTGATGACGTGCCAGTGGATCGGCCAATCACAAAATAAAGCGGAAATTACTATAGTGACAAGAAAATCAATAATCTGGAGAGAAGTGTTAGAATCTTGAGTCTTGCTTGAGAACGATGAAAGATGTTGCGGTGATTATAATTGTAAAGGAAAGTTAATAACATTCAAAAAGTGTTATTCAATATTTGTAATAGAAACGAGTGAATCGTAGTTCATATTATATAATTAAATAATATATTACAAAATTGGACTCATATAAATTTTATTTCTGTCACCAAAAATCCGCATCCACACCTGAGAAAAAGATCTCATGACTCTTATTTGATCAAAACTCGACTTGGATCTTACAAAAAGTTGGCGTACTTCTTATCGGCTGTGAGTGGAGAACAAATATATTCCCGTTACAGTCTATTAGGAAAACAGTAGACCATCAGCTCTTTTATAATTGCTTAAAATTCTTAAATTGCACTCATTTAGGCTCTCATTAATATTTTCAAACTCTTTGGAAGAGATATAATACAAATAAATATTTAGTGATAATTTTCCACTTATCTTAAGAAGTTGATGACAAAACTTCTATCTTCTATTTGAAATTAATTTCGTAAGCATTTGCCCACATCTTGTTTGTCAACGAAATGTGTTTGACTGAAGATGTGGGCAAATGCTTACGAAATTAATTTCAAATAGAAGATAGAAGTTTTGTCATCAACTTCTTAAGACAAGCGGAAAATTATCACTAAATATTTTATTTGTATTATATTTATTATTCCACTGTAACTAGCTTCATTTTCTGTGTAATCTTTGGAGGAGAGTTGACAATCTTATTTAATAAATTCTCCCTACACACAAGCCTAGAAGCAAATGCGTTTACTCAAGAAATTCGAATATATGCTTGACTTGCTAATAGACACTTTTGAGAAGCTGAGCCCGCCTCGTTAGTGTAGATGGTAGCATGTCTGCCTCACGTTCAAGAGGTCCCTAGTTCGAATCTCAGTTAGGGTGAGTTACCTGGATAAGGTTTTTCCGGGGTTTTCCCTTATCCTGAAAGACGAATGTCGGGTAGCTTTAAGCTCTATGGACCCCGGATGCATTTGAGCATCATTTCACCAATTACATTTATCGTCCAATATGACTTAACATTGGAGGACGTAAATTACAAACTTTGAGAATTACACAAATAAGAATATTTGTTAATTAATGTCCACTTATCTTAAGAAGTTGATGTTAATACTTCTTTCTTCTTTTTAAAAAATCGATTTCACGAACATTTGCACCATCAGTTAACACACTTCGTTGTCTTGTTTATTTCGACGTCAAGGATACTATATTTTTTCTTATTACCAAAATCTGAAGACGAAACAAACCTAAAAACAGAATCAATTGCCAGTATGTCAAAATTCATTACACGCTGCCTTTTCTGAAGGTTTAGTAATAAATCTTCTCATTTTTATTATTTCTTTCCCCAAAGTACTGCAGGCTTATTTATTTCCCTCTTCTTTAATTTTCTGAAATGTTCGTGAATAAGGCATTTAAGTTTCTTTTGGTGTATGTTGCTGAAAGAAAACATGAACTTAATGCACATATAGCATTGTGTTTGCAAATGTTTTCTCTTGCATTCTGGTATTTGGTGGGCATTCTGTGAAAATACTAAAAATTCCACCAAACTACACCTAAATTTTAACTTATTTCAACCAGGTTTGATATGGGATTACAAATTTTCTTCAAGTTGTGCATGAAATTTGACTCTGAATATACTCTAGTGATTCACCAAAAAGTACATAAAAAATTGCATTTTTAGGAGACTGTTTATCTATATTAGTCCTAATTTTGAACCAATTGCAACCAAATTTGGAATACACTGACAAATTTTCTTCAAATGCTTATCAGCAAAATCTCACTTTGTACATTGGCATTTAATTTGTTTCATTTCACGTCTATAAGTGAACAAAATGATACTAATAGGTGCTCTAAGGTAGCCAATACATTTAAAAATAAATGTGTGTACCAATATGTCATAACTAGGAATCAGATATTGAGGCATTAAAAAAGGTAGAAAAAGGCTCTTAAAAGTTTGCAAATTTGGTAGTAACAGGACATTTATATTTTTAGAAAGAAGAATTATAAAACATAGATTCATCATTTTAATACTGTTTATCATTTGAAATGTATAATTAGAAGATGTTGCTTCAGAAATTTTGTCGTCTCTCAGCTAATATATTTTTAAAAACAGGAAAAGGAAGATCTGTCAATATCTGGGGTAAGTGGAGTACAGTCGAAATTAGTACTGGTAAAGATGAGCTCGCCTCGGTAGCGTAGATACTAGCGTGTCTGCCTCACGTTCAGGAGATACCGAGTTCGAATCTTGGTCAGGGTGAGTTACCTGGATAAGGTTTTTTCTGGGGTTTTCCCTTATCCTTAAAGACGAATGTCGGGTAGCTCTAAGCTCCATGGATCCCAGACTCATTTGAGCATCATCTCACCAATTTTATTCATCGTCCGATATGACTTACCATTGGAGGACGTAAATTACAAAACAAACAAAAAAAGTAAAGATGACAATGAACATAATCACCTAATTGTATGTGAAATTCTCAAAATCAAGAAGATCTAGTGTAAATACTGGGAAGCAAAGAAGAACAATGATTTTACTATTATTAAATTTTAGATGAGTCGTATTTTTTACACATCTGCTTCACTTTCGTACCTATTTTGAGGACATGTTTCGCAAATCATCGCTTGCATCTACGGCTCTTGTGCAACTGAAGTTAGATCCAGCGGTGTGGGTAATTCTGGGGTTGTTGCTGCCATCTGTGGATTTAGTGATGAACTTAAATGTGGGATTCTCTTCTAGCGGGATTTCGATTGCCTCTTAACAATCTTCAAAGATGTTACCAATGCTAGTTTTCTTTCTTGAAGATTAGTAATAAATTCAGGTATAATGAGAGCCATAGAAGTAAGATCATTTGTAATTTTTGCTTCGTTGAAAAGCTTGTTTGCATCATGAATTGAAGTAGCATCATCTTTAGAAAATGAATTTGACTTCAACTACTATTGTGAAGTTTATTGTATAATACAAAATGGCAGCAAACCAAGGTTCCTATCTCATTTGAATTGGTTATGGAGACAGGGCAAGAGTAGACAAGAACTTTTTTGTAATTTACGTCCTTTAACTTTTTAAGTCATATCGGGCGATGAATGGAATGGGGGAAATGATGCTCAAATGGGCCCAGGGTCCATGGAGCTTATAGTTACCCAACATTCGTCTTTTAGGATAAGGGAAAACCCTGGGAAAAACTTATCCAGGTAACTCACCCTGACCGAGATTCGAACTCGGGACCTCATGAACGTGAGGCAGACATGCTACCATCTACGCTACCGAGGCGGACGAGAACTCTTTGTGCACAAATGCTAGAGCTTTAAGGAAAAGTACGGATTCACTTGATATGGACTGTTTTTGTATTTTGCCAAAAATGTCTTCAAAGATGTATTCTCCAATTTCCATAAAGGGATACATGCTTTTAGAAATGCTTTAGTCAAATCCATTGAAAAAATTGATTGCTTGTTAATGCTAATAATGGAGCATGCCCTGCTTCTGGTTTGCTGTCTTCACTACAGTGGAAATATGTTTAATTGTAAAATCGATCTTATGATTTGCAACATGTGTTTCATCTTTTAAAAATATTAACTCCAAACTCTTTAATAAATATGTTCACTTTGGTACTTAAATGCTCACTTGTCCTTGGCAGGGTATCAAATTGTGAACTTAAGTGTAATAACTTAAAAAGAATTTACTAAATAACACTGAGCATATTGTGAAATGTGAGACCATTCCTTACACATATAATAAAGATACCGCCAGAAATTTCTCATTGAAGTTTTAAATTGGCAAACATTTGCAATAATCAGGTAGCAAATTAGTTAAACTTGAACACATTGTTGCTATATTTCCTTTATAAAATGATATCCGCTGCAAGAAAATTGTAGTTACAGACAAATTGGAATCAATTATTTTTCTGAGTCATCAATAAAAAAAATTGCCATATCTGTGCAAAATAAAAATGGTGATTAATACATCACAAATATCATGATCAGTTTTTATCTTATATTTCCATTTTTTTTAAATATTCTTAAATGTTTTCAGGTCATCAGGATAAAAAAATCTGGTGTGTTGCCCTCACATGATCTGTCTAGTGACTTTTGTATAAACTTTTCTTACAAATGCTTATTCTTATATTTTCTTCTATTAATCAAAATAGACATTTGCAGAAATTATATTTTTACATATTTCCTTAAAGATACAGTGGGAATAGGTGAATACAACAGGCTTAAACAATAGTCATATCTTTCAAGAGCAGATTGCTATATGGTGGCTTTGATATTCCGCACTCTTTGCATGGCCAGAACTTCCTGCATATGAATTTGAAAATTTAAAGTAAATAACAAATGTTTCAAAATTGGCTATCCTCACACAAAAGAATTAAATAAAAAAAATAGTGATTATTAGGGCTGCAACATCGGGGCGGGAATGTGCGGTTATCGTATAGAAGAGGGTCAGTACAGTAGTAAGAGTTAAAGGTCACTGATGCGGCATGGTAGTGTCCAAGTGGCTATACAGGTGCCAGGCTACTCTATCATGTTTCACACCTGATGGCCATAGTATTTTCATGGCATTGTCAAATACTGCACTTATAGTAGAATAATTTGCAACACAGACTACGTCACTTGTTAGAAGATATAGTCCAATGGGGTCTTCTGCATCCAGTGCTCCAACAACCAAATTTACCACAAATCACCCAATGACATCCATTGTTTCATCCATTGAAACCCATATGTTGCAGTTATTTAGGTTCATTCTTATACCATCAATGCACTTATAACATTTTTTTACATAGTACTTACGTAAAGTCGTAGGATGTGGAATTGGTTTGCAGGTGTACTTTTCTAAAAATGCAGGCAACTTTGCATCCTGTAGTTTATGTGAAGGAATATCGGTAGAAATAAATGCCGTGCATAGCTCTTCATTAAATGTTTGATTTGATGGAAGTATGTCTTGTTGTAGCACATTACTCGATTAACTATGAACAATTGTTTTATTGCAAGGTTTACAATCAAGGTTTTCATGAAAAACAGAGAAAACATGTTCCCCATACTCAAAAATATACTTTTGTAAATCTGTGGACATTGCTAACCTTTCCTTTGGCATTGTGTTTGCGTGAGCTCTGTGTCCATTACTGTGACAACGTACAGTGTACCCAACCCTCCCATTGAAATCAGTCCACTACCGGGTGCCTCCCAACACACGCAACCACTTCAGTGTCGCTGCCCTAGTGATTATATATATTATTTATGTGCTTTAACGAGATCTAGTTTTTCTTTATCAAATTTTTGTCTTTCTTTTATGGTTTACCAGCCGTGCAAAAATCTTCCAGAATGAAGAAGACTTCAGAGACTATTGCCAGAAAATTCGGGATATGCATACATTTTATTTGCTATTAAAATATTTTAAATATGTGATATTTTAAATTACTTTGTTCACAAACACACACATACTTTTTTCTAAAAGTACTTTTATATTTAAGAGACCTCAAACTTGTATTTCCAGTGAAATCTCGAGGTTGAATTTTTGGGTGGAATGCAATACCTTCTACCTGTGATGTACATAGTAGAGAAAGTAAAACATTCCAACATGGTATTTTCCTTTTCAAAATCTGCATATCCCATGATGAAATTCTTGAAATTTTAATCTGGCGATATAGAATAGTGTGTTGATACATGAATAACTTTTGTATTTTACATTTTGCAGTGGTCGAAGAAATCGTTGGGGGTCAGGAGGAGATGCTGCCTCAAACATGAACCGCCCAATCAAGCAGGAAGCAGAGAGTGACGGAGAGTATGAATGGGGAAAGAAAGGAAATCCATCCAGAGATAAAAAATTCCCTCCTGGTGAGAAGAGCAAACCAAATTTTGGTTTATCTGGAAAACTGGCAGAAGATACAAATACTTTTAACGGAGTTGTGATCAAATACAGTGAACCTCCAGAAGCTCGTAAGCCTAAACGACGATGGCGTCTTTATCCATTTAAAGGTGATAAGGGTCTCCCCACTTTGTATATTCATAGACAGAGTTCGTATCTAATAGGTAGAGATCGCAAAGTAGCAGACATACCAGTTGACCATCCCTCTTGCTCAAAGCAACATGCTGCCTTGCAGTATCGGCTAGTACCTTATCAGCGTGAGGATGGTACAATGGGTAAAAGAGTTAGGCCCTACATAATTGACTTGGAATCATCTAATGGGACATTTATAAATGGAGTAAAAGTGGAGGCAAGGAAGTATGTAGAAATTATGGAAAAGGATGTGGTAAAATTTGGTTATAGTTCGAGGGAGTATGTACTGTTGCATGAACAAAGCAAAGACGATGAACTGGACGATGATGTAGGTGCCAATGAAGAAGTACCAGCAGAGTAAAGACTATTGCTTGTATTTACAGGGATGTAATATTCTGCACATTATAATATATATTTTTTAAATTATTAAAACATTTGTTGAATTCAAGGTTACAGTGGTTTACTAGAACATCTGCTATAGCATAGTTTGTACAAAACATATTGGTGTTTCTTTGTTTCCATTATTTGAGCTGAACTTCAGTGTCTATTAAAAAAAACATTTTATAGAATCTTGTATAGCACTTGCATCTTTATACACAATTTAGTATTAACAGAGTAACTGAAAAGCTCCACAGAATAAAATAATTTATTTTGTGGAAAATTGTAAGCTTATACCTTATTGCAATTCCTTCTAATCTACCAATCTTTTAGGTATAAGTGACGTGTAATTTGTCTAGAATCTCCATATTTACCTTTCCTTACCATGTACAAATTACCTACTGCAATATTAGTTAATTGTTCTCAGCAGAGGCAAGATTTTGTGGTGACAATTCTTTATAAAATTTGCATTAATAATTTTAATTGGTGGTATTTTGTGGTTTTTTACCATAAATTTGCATTTCAGGAAGAATTAATGAGTAATGACATGGCTGAAATGAAAAGTAACAGGTAACTGGAGTAGCCCAACTCTCAAAGCCCCTTTTTTACAAATTAAAATATTTTATTTGAAATCAGCAGACAGTAGGTAACATGAATAAAATTAAATATCACATATAAGACATCGCCAACCTGCAGCATACGTCAAGTTGTGATATTTTCGCTTTTCATACTTGTTCTTTTGTTTGTCACTACTAAGTTATATGTAGAGAAAAATCACTCACTGTCAGCGTTTGACATCGGCAACCAAAGACATTGAAGGGACTTCTCACAGAAATTGCTGTAAGAATCAGCTTTTGCCTTCAATGCCAAGAGCACTGTTGCTACATCTAATCCGTTATCGTTACCATCATGACTTTGCTGTTCAACAATGTCACAAAGCTCTTTGTAACAAAAAAGCAAATCAGAATGACAAGTAATATCACTGATTTTAAATGCATTTAGTTGTTTAAATGCTGCCATTACATGATTTAAATCATCTACACTTGATTTAGTAACTAGCCTAGAACATTCAAACAAATGATCTAAAGCTTTTATAGTTATTACATCATCAGTTTCTTTGGTCATAATGAAGTTTAATTTAGACAAAGTCATACGGCAGCAAACTTTTAGATTCTCTTGTACTGCTTCTCTAACACTGGGATCCATGATATGATCTACAAGTGCACTTACTCTGTTTCCAAAGTGACCACTCTCTAATATTTCACATTTGGTTCTCAGCTAGTTAATTTGGGATATATCAAGATGAGCCACAGGTTATTATTTAGATTGAAATTCTAATATTGGATCTGTTATCAATCTGCAATTTTCAGAAACAAATGTTGCCTGTACCTTTACAATATTGCGGTACTTAGCATCACAAAAATGATCATTTATCAAATTTTGCGCAGGAACTGAAAGCTTTTCTGTTTTAGAAACAAATTGACAATTGCATCAAAATAGCTGGCAGTGTAAACTACTAAATTAAACTAACTATACCAGAGTGTCAGTACAGACAATGGGAACAGTTTAGCTTCTAAATCTGGGTGGTTTTAAGTGAGGTATTGTTTGTATTCATTTTTAACTTTCAGGCATTTCGGAACACACTCTTAGGCCCTGAGGGACAATACTTTCATGTTAATGTAATGTATGAGAGTAGCTTCCAAAAAGTTCATTTTTCTCAGTACCTTTAGTCAGTATAATAGGTTTTTTTTTGCTGTGCTCTGTGTGCTATCCAATAAATAACAAAGATGCCATTCCATCTAACAAAAAATCTGGTATATATAAAATTGAATGTTGTGACTGTAGTCAAATTTATATTGGAAAAACCAAAAGAAAGTTAGAAACAAGAGCAAAGGAACACTTTAGGAACATAAAATATAAACAATTAGAAAAATCAGCAGTTGCCACGCAATTTTTGGAAGAAAAAAAAAAAACAACCTAAATCCAGAACCAAAACTACTAAAACATACATCTGGAAAACAAGCAACTGTCCACATGGGAACAAATCTTCATTTCAAAAAATAGGAACAAAGTATTCAATTTCGATATCCCCCAGAAAGATTTGTTCAGCAAGTTCCTCGAACTGCCACCAGAGGAGACCTATGACAAAATATCGCCAGCTACACCACTGAGAACCAGTTGATGTCCAGTTGACAATGGAGGCAAATAGTCTCTGAAACATATTCTGGGAAAATTTAAAAGTAAGTGTTATTTAGTGTCATTAGTCGACTCCCTTTAAATTTAATTTATTACAACAACACTGTTTTAAGACTTCCAAGAAAAGAATATGGTATTTTAATTAAAATTGTTAGTCTTTTGAGAAAATCACATCTTTTTAAACAATTTCTGTATAAAGGGTCGTCTGAGATAGGAAGATTTTCTTGAAAATCTTTGTGAAGCATCCTTGGAAAATATTGAACTTCAATACCAAGTTTTATATAACTGACTTTTCATTTTTGAGTTTGCTGCTCCTAGACCACAAATCTTTCTCGGAAAATACTTTTTTGGAATTCAGAGAACCTTCAAACATGTATTTCCACTGAAATCTCAGAATTGAGCTTTGGAGTGGAATGCAATACTTCACCTACTGACTGTAACTACATACTACAGATAAGTCAGAAACAACCCAACTATTTTCCAATCTGAAAAGTAAGTTTTATTCTCTCGAAAATGCTAAATAACTAAAATAGAAAACATTCCAAGATCTTATTTGTTGTTTTCATTGTTCTTTATTATCACATTATGCATGTGCTAGTTCAAGACTGCTCACGCCACTGCTTTCCATTTCACTGGAATTACCCCATTGCACTCTGCAACTCTTTCAATGCACAAAGAGATATCTGCATATGTTAAAGACGGGGCATTTAGGCCACGTGGTATATTGACCTCATTACAACATTAGATGTGTAGTTTTCTATTATGTACAAGCTTCTAGAAATACAATCTAATGATAATAAGGGAGATGGTAGAGCCCAAGATACTCTCCTGCTTCAGGTGTCTCCATAGGCAACATTTCAGCAGGATAATGCCTGGCCACATATTGCAAGGAATGTACAAGCTTTCTTCAAAGAGCAATGGATACCTCTGCTTTTCTGGCCTGCACATTCACATGACATTGTTGCCCATTAAATATGTCCGGGATATGGTTGGTCAGCAACTTGTTTGTCATGATCCTCCAGTAACGACTGTCATGGATTTGTGGGCTCGCACACAAACTGCATGAAGGGAGATCCCTAAGGAACATATTTGGAACCTTTTTTGATTCCATGTCATGGCATATAGCAACTCTAACTGGAGCACATGGAAGCTACATAAAACACTGATATTCAGGCTCAGGGGTCATGTACAGATTTGAAAAGTTATTCATTTGTTTGTTGTCATGTACCCAATCTGTGGTATTAAATTCATGCATTCATGTGTTTCCTTCTTGGTGTTGCAATTTTCACAAACAGTAGTGTATTTTGTGAAATATGAGTTTATACATTTTGAATAAATAAACTTTCAGATAGTAGAGATGCAAAATTCAGGTTCATATGACAAAACAAATTGTTGTTCCTGACTTTAGAAAGCTCCATAGAAAACTGAGTGTCAGTATTTAATTCACATTTGATTCTCAAAAAGTTTACATAAAGTACAAGATAATTTTTACCACTTGCATGCCAAAACAGCAAAGTCTTTAATGGTTACTGTAGCAAATCATTGTCAATAGTAAAATTATGGTTGTTGGGCCATTTTGGACATTTTATTATATTTCAGGCATTTTCTGCTGGAATTTCAAAATACATTTTGGGGTGTATGTTTTTTTAAAGTTCAGATAAAATGAAATTATAAAAATAACAATTTTAACCATTTAAGTAACTATCCCCTAAACATCCAAAAATTGTTATATGACAGTTGTATACTTTAATGAGATCATTTTATGTGGACTAACATAAAAACAGCTGTTACAGCTCCTATAACATTTTCTTGCCATGAAAATATCTTAAAGATGTGGTATTTTATTTTAGAATTATTTTGGGGAAAACCAAAACTAATTAAATGTTTATATGTAAAGGACACTTTGAAATAGTGGAATTTTCTAAAAATCTTTGTGTGTGTACTTGGAAAGTCCCTCCCTCCATATCTCTCTCTCTCTCTCCCTCTCTTTCTCTCTCCCCACAAATCATGCATGCTGGAGCCTGCTTTTGATTTGGGTTAGAACGCACATTGGAGATCAAGGAAATGAACTTGCGGAATACTTAACAAAACAGGCAGCAAGAGGCGCAATGACCTGGTCTCCGTCAAAACCGGCTTAGAGAGGTGAAGGAGTTTCCGCATCCCTGGCCCACTTCCTCCTGTGCATCCCAGTGAGAGGAAGTGATTCTTGCTCAGCTATGTTTTTAGCCACAGCCATCTTTTAAATAAGCACCCTGCTCCGGTCTGCCAGCCTTGTGGTGGTGCTCTCTCGGTCTGCCACATTATTTTAGAATGTTTTAACCTGGTACGTCTCCGCCGGTCTCTCCAACTGCAGGCCAGCTTGGCAGAGGTTCTGGCGGACGACCCTAACGAGGTGGCCAAGGTTTTTAAACTGTTTTTAAATCCTAATTTTAGAATATAATAAGAATTTTATTCAATGTCCCCTTTTTAACCCTCGTAATTTTTAGTTTTTGACATATCTGTGTGTGTCTCTACGGGTAGTGCTTTTATTCGGGATGAACGTTTTTAGGAAGATTTTAGCATGATCATGTTTATGGGCGCTTATGACCGTGCAGTTGTGCGCCCTTAAATACATCTGTCATCATCATCAGGTAGCAAGAAAGACAACATTTTCAGTGAGCTACAAAATAGGACAGTGAGTGATATTTGTCTACAAAATGAGTTGTGACAAAATTGTTTTCCACTATAATGAAAGTGAAACAGTTATTTTAGATTTAATTTTATTTAAAATTATATGTGATTGTAATGGATAGAGAACGAGGCTAAAGATAACAGTTGAAAGTGTGGAAGTGACCAGATAGAAGAAAAGGAAACTGAATATTAATCATGATTTTTAATAACTATATTATTGTAAATTTTAAAGAAATATTTTAGTGAAATTATTTAAAAGAAAAATTATAAAAATCTGTTTAATATTACAATGAACTTTGTCATAATTGGATGTGACGTGGACCAATAGAAAGATGAGTTGCCATAGCAACGACAGGACCAATAACTTGAAATTGGCCGAAGCTAGCAGTTCTGCTTTTAGCCACCATAAAGATCAGACGTGTGTGTTACATAGTTCATAAATCTGCAGAAAGGACGCGGAGGAGAAGACATTGTATAAGTAATACAACTGTTTTAAAAAATAAGAAATATCAACATTCACAAAAGTGATTATTTGTTCACTTTTCAAAGTTGTTTTAAATGGTCTAATTAAATTAAAATGTAATTTTGGATAAGAAAATTATAAAAACTATTTAATCTTCCTACGAATCCATCATCATTTCTCTTCCGCGACCACACCCTGAAAAATAGATCTTCATGCTTAAACAAGAGTAGCTGTGGTAAGTTCTCAAATCGATCCCAACGGGGAACATCAAGTCCAGCTTCGAGAAATCAACGCACTGCAACATCATCCCATCCCTACATATGAAACATTTCCGTTTCAAAAGATAGACTAATAATAAATGTACCATGTAATTCCTTTCTTGGAAGTGTTGAAAACAGTGTTGTTATGATAAATTAACTTTAAAGAGAGTCAATTAATGACACTAAACAACACTTACTTTTAAATTTTTCCGGAACATGTTTCAGAGGCTTTGCCTCTATCCTCAGCCGGCCATCGACTGGTTCTCATTGGTGTTAGTTGACGATATTTTGTCACAGGTCTCCTCTGGTGGCGGTTCAAGGAACTTGCTGAACAAATCTTTCTGGGGGATGTCGAAATTGAATACTTTGTTCCTATTTTTTTAAATGAAGATTTGTTCCCATGTGGATAGTTCTTGTTTTTCTGATGTATGTTTTAGTGGTTTTGGATCTGGATTTATGTTGTGTTTTTTTTTTTTTTTTTTTTTTTTTTTTTTTCCAAAAATGTGTGACAACTGCTGATTTTTCTAATTGTTTATATTTTATGTTTCTAAAGTGTTCCTTTGCTCTTGTTTCTAAATTTCTTTTGGTTTTTCCAATATTAATTTGACTACAGTCATTGCATGCAATTTGATATATACCAGATTTTTTGTTAGTTGGAATGGCATCTTTGATGTTTGAGCAAATTAGGTTTTTTAAGGAGAAATGGTTGACTGGTGCTGGTTGAATGAAGGTAGTTGCAGGATGGTTTCTGATAAATAAGGGTTATGAGGTAACTTTGACACCCTTCTGAATTTTTTTTTTACAGAATGCAAAACAATTTTTTTTTATTTTTCACAAACTGGTGTTTATAAGGTTTGAAGTTGTTTTGGGATTAATTTCGAAGCCAAACAGCTCTTGGTACATTTATATAGAGTTCAGCTGTTGCTGCTGTTCGGACTAATTCCATTGTTACCTTGGGTGTCCGCAAGCCATACGGGAAACTAGGAGTAGCCTAAAACGGCGTATAGTAGGGTCGTAATCACCTAGAGATCGAACCAGGACATGAGTTGGTAATTTAGCGTACAATTTTGCAGCCTGGCGTGCAATTTCATCCTTCACGTATAGGAAAAAAGAGGCTTCGTGAAGCAACGTCACAGGAAAGGAACGACCTACAGAATCGATGGATCGAAGTCCTCTATTCTGCGCATGCTGAAGCCATGCAAGCCCGCTGTATGCGGCCATGCCCCAGATCTCACAGGCGTATAGCATGAATGGGACCACGAGCGCTCAAAGACGTGTAACTTCAAGCGAACCGGCATCGAGACCGAACCAAGCGTTGGGCACAAGGAGGCAATTGCAGTCTGGACCCGTGCCGAGAGGTCCCTAATGTGCTGGCGAACTGTTAGACCTCTATCCAATTTGACACCCAGGTATTTGGATGGAATGAGTCCAGTCGACCCTTCGGCCTCGAAAGTGGAAGTTGGGACATTTTTTCGTATAATGTACGTTCTCCAATGTGAAGTTATATCGGACAATGAATGAAATGTATGAAATTGTGCTCAAATGAGCTTAGAGTTACCTGACCTTCGTCTTTGAGGATAAGGGGAAACCCTGGGAAAAACCTTATCCAGGTAACTCGCCCACCAACATTTGAACTCGGGACCTCTTGAACGTGAGGCAGATGTGCTACCATCTACGCTACCGAGGCAGGCGGAAGTTGGGGCAGTTAGCGAGGGTGCAGTGCTTGATGAAAAGAATGACATGGCTTTTGACTGGGTTAACGGACATCCACCACTGCCGGCACCACTCTTGTGTGAGACGGAGGTCTCTCTGTGTAGGATTCAAGGCTCTGCGAACGTGTCTGTCTTTGCAGAATAGCAGCATATTGTCAGCGTATTGTGCCATTGCGACCTGCGGCTGCGTTGGGAAATCTGCCATAAACACAAAGAAAAATGTGGGGGACAGTACAGAGCCTTCGCAGACTTCACCTCTCACAGGTCATAGTGTAGATGTTTTCTTCGCAGCTATGACACGGTGTCTGAAGAAGCTGTGTATGATGTTCATTTGTGTGGGACACTCCAGGTGGATGAGTTCGTGAAGGAGTCTGGCATTCCATGTCATAGAGAAGGCCTTTTCGACATACAAAGACACCATGGCCTTGAAGGCGCCTTCCTGGAAACCCAAGACGTCAATCTCCACCACTCGCAGCAGCTGTTGGAGTGTCGAATGACCAGAACGAAGTCCGAACTGCTGGTCGGGGTAGGTTGAATATCGCCCAGTATTGGGGACAATCGGATTAGAATCAACCTCTCGAGTACTTTCGAGAGGGTAGAAAGGAAACGTTAGCTGGAAGGGTGTTCCGGATTCCTCCCAGGTTTCAATATTCACATCACCTGGGTCTCCCTCCATTCACATGGAAGATACCTACTCTAAGGTCAGACACATATTAAAGATCCTGGTTAGCAACAGTACGGTATTGAGGGGAAGATGGCGGAGCATGACGGGTGTCAGCCCGTCCAGCCCCGCCAGCTTTTTGGGGTTGAGATACTGGAGTACGCCTTGGACTTCTCTTGGTCATATGACGGGAACTCCTTCCATGTCCACGGGAGGACGTCGATGAAATAGGCACACCTGTCTATGAACACGTTTGGTAAAGATGTCCTAGGGGTCTTCTCTGGTACACAAGGTGCCTTCAAGATAAATAGTGAATGCATTTGCTTTGGCTTGGGGTTCATAGGCCAGGCCTTCGGTGCCATGGATTGGTGAGGTATACCAACCCTTTCGGTTTTTAAGGGCTTTAGCGATGCGCCACAATTCGCCATCCTCGATGCACACTTGGCCATTTTGTCCTCTCACACGTGCAACTTGTACTCACATAGTCGGACTCTGACCAGTTGACGTAGACGTAAAAGCGTGCGATGTTGGTATGGCCTCCATGCCACTCATGAGCGGCATATAAGAAAGGTGATATATTATGGAATGGCATCTGTGTGAAGGGGAGCAGGGCATGGACTCAAGTTTCTGTCAGTTTGCGTCACAATGGAGGTGAAGGATGAGATTGCATTCTCCAGTTTGGGAATATTGGTTATTCTTGGGTTTGGGGGGAGAAAGTGCGAAGACAATTCCTTACTCCTTCCTAATTGACTTCTCGTGAATGAAGCAAGATGTCATGACTAGCATCCCTAGTGTTGATTTCTATCAACACTGGATTATGGTCTGAATGAAATGCATTTAGTGATATGAGAGTGAGATAAAACTGGAAATGTATGGTGATTGCAAAGTCAATGAGTGACTGATGACAGTTCTCCACCTTGCGGGTAATGTGTGGGTTGCCAGGGACCTTCTACTTGAAGTTGAGGGTCTGCATCTATAAGGCAAACGATTTGATTACCTCTTGCATCTGCTTGGCTACCTCATATTTGAGAGATCATGAATTCATCTCTGTTGATCCCACATTCTGATTTTGTTTTTTGGTGGTTTCCACTTGTCACGGGAATCATGAGGTGCTTACTTTCACTCCACAATTTCTTTTCTATCATTTCCTTTTATTCCATTTCCTTATCATCTTTCAGATGTGCTTTCAGACTTGTAGTCAGATGGTATGGATGTTTGCACATTGTAATTGTTGTTCTCTGCACTGGGCGGCATTTTGTGGCCGCTATCCTCAAGTTGGATGCTTATCAACACTAGAGTAATGGTATTTGTGCAGCAGATTATGGCATTGGAATGAAGAACTCTCAGCTCATGTTGGGGTCTTCCACACATCTCTGTAATCTGTATGCCTGCACCCTTTGTTCTCTTGCAGTTTCCTCACTTCATTTCTCATGGAGGGTGTTAGTTGCAATACATCTGTGGGGAGGTCGCAGTGTGCGAGGTGTCCTCCGCTGTCTATTCTTTATTTTACCTTTGTACTCTTGTTTTAAAGAGCCTCTTACCATGAGGAAACCAAATAAAAGTCTTTTGCTTTACAGTTGGAACAGCGGGAAATTACTAGTAGGTACGTATTGTAGCATTGAATTTGTGATATCAAAGCATATTTTCAGTTTTACACATTGGAACCATCCATATGCAATCTGTACAGATTTTTGGTAAAAGTTAGGTACACTAAAATGTACTTAAAGAGGTTTAAATGAAGCTTGATGCTGGGAACACTTAATTCAAATATTATTTTGAAATTGCCGAATGTTACAATATAAGTTACTTAAATTATGAGCTCTATATTTTTCCTGTAGAAAAGAAAAGCATTTTTTCTGATAGTTTTGCATGAAATTCAATCAGAATGAAGGGACTTAATAGATTAATCACAAAAATTTATAGGATGAGCATTTCTGATATGCCAAAATATGTTTTTGACAAAATTGTTAAGGGCATTTTTGAGAAAAAAAAAATGAAATAATTAAGTTTTCCATTTAAATGGTTGTTTGGGATAGGGAAAATGTATGAACATATCGAGATTTAACTGTATTGGAACACCACAGTGAAGCAAAAAATTATTAAATTTTAGATGAGTCGTATTTTTTACACATCTGCTTCACTTTCGTACCTATTTTGAGGACATGTTTCGCAAATCTTCGTTTGCATCTACGGCTCTTGTGCGACTGAAGCTAGATCCAGCAGTGTGGGTAATTCTGGGGTTGTTGCTGCCATCTGTTGATTTAGATGGCAGCAACAACCCCAGAATTACCCACACCGCTGGATCTAGCTTCAGTCGCACAAGAGCCGTAGATGCAAACGAAGATTTGCGAAACATGTCCTCAAAATAGGTACGAAAGTGAAGCAGATGTGTAAAAAATACGACTCATCTAAAATTTAATAATGTATGAACATGTTTCTCACATCTCTGAATGACGCTGCAAAATTTGGTGTTTATTCAACTTCTCTCTCTTTCTTACATACACAAAACCAGACATTGGATCGCATACACCTTAGCAATCAATGTATGCACACAGGTACAATACGAGTCCAAGCGAGACATCAACAAACGTCCGTGTCAGCAAGTATACCGAAGCGCTGTGTGTGTACAGTGCGGTACGGATACAAAATGTAACCTACGTTACAACATGCCATCCTCATTGCTTTCTATGCGGGAATTACAGTGAACATCCATGCTCATTCGTTAATTGTTGAATGTGAATTTTCTGCACCTCTTGCTGAAACAATATAAAAATATTGTGAGAAAGTTTGTTCAATGTCACATGACGTTAATGGTGTATATGATTAGTACATATCATTTTCATGTGTTTGTCCGAGACTTAGTTTATTTCTTATATTACCCAGTATTTTGTGTAGAATACTGGACATTTTTTTTTTTTTTGGTGCTCATTTGGTAGATGGTGCATTTTGTATATTAATTTTTGCAGACACCTCCTCGACTGCTTTTAGACAGCTCGAAATTACATTCTTCTTATGTGCCTGCACATAACATTTTAAAAATATTTTTTGGGGTTCATGGAACCTCAAAACTGTATTTCTGCTACAATATGAGTACTGAATTTTAGGATGTAGTACAAATCTTTATATAAAAGGATGGTAAAAGGGTTTGATGATTCAATTGCTAGGAAAGGAATGGAAGCATTTAATAAATATACAGTGTTTTATAATAGGCAGTATATTTGTAATGTTATTTACAATGATAAACTATACAGTTTGAACAACATGATAAATGATTATGTCAAATGAAACATTTTATGTACATATGAAGTGCATTTTAAACTGAAAATGCTTATGTTCTGAATTGTGATACATTATTTTGATATGCATATGGGTAATATATAATTATCTACAAATACTTTTCCTTGTGTTCCAGAGATTTAGTGTCACATGATAGTCCACATTAAAGTATTGTTTAATAAAACAATGGAACAGGAAGAAATGTAATATGAATAAACAAATGGTCATGATACGAACACCTCATAATGCAGTTTTTAGTTTACCAATCTCTATGCACTTCTACAGTTCTTTTGTTTGCCAGTATTGTACAGATATTTAGAAGGCTGTACTATATTCTCTTTCAGCCCAAGAAAATAGATAATCTCATCTGCACTCTCTTTATTCCAAAAGCAATTAGTTCACACTTACTAAAGAGTGTAACCTCTCATGCTTCTTTTTCAATAATATTTAAATTCACATCCATATTGTAGATTAAAAGTTTGTTTAAGCATTATAATTATATCATTGCTCATTAGAATTTGAAATTAATTTCTTAATCATCTGTTGGTCATATCTTAATTTGTTCAGATCATTTTCACGGCTTGGAGTAAGGCATGTAGAATTTGCTTCCAGCGTGCCTCCTCCAAGCTATTCAGCAACAAGTAAAGTAACTGAGCTTGTACATGGTAATAAAACAGTATATGCTTAGTACAAAAGTGAATCGAGAATATATTGACACATTGCTTCACTCACTCTGTTTATTCACAGGACATGTTTCAAGAGCTCTTGCTCCTATCCTCAGCTGATACTCGACTAGTGCAAGTGAGTGAGTGAAGCAATGTGTCAATATATTCTCGATTCACTTTTGTACTAATTTGTGCTTCACTGTCCCTACGCTTCTTTCAAGTTTATACTTTGAGTATATGCTTACCTAATGAGCACACAATTTTTGGTA
Organism: Mantis religiosa; assembly: GCA_030765055.1. Taxonomy (NCBI): domain Eukaryota; kingdom Metazoa; phylum Arthropoda; class Insecta; order Mantodea; family Mantidae; genus Mantis; species Mantis religiosa. Next base: position 11,027,457 of record CM060956.1, read on the forward strand.
ATCAAACCGAGGCTCCCATAGTCTACCAAGTTCCTTGACCCACTCTGACCATCATATTTGATCAGAGTGTGCTACACATGTGATGTATTGTTGCTAAATGTAAATGTATTTCATTCACTGCAGTTCAAGTTGTGAGTAATGCAAAATAAAATAAAGTAAATAATGAAACAGAGCACAAAAGTGAATCGAGAAGATATTGACACACTGCTTCACTCACACTGTTTTTTCACAGGACATGTTTCAAGAGTTTTTGCTCTTATTATCAGTCGAGTTCCAGCTGATGATAAGAGCAAAAGCTCTTGAAACATGTCCTGTAAAAAACAGTGTGAGTGAAGAAGTGTGTCAATATCTTCTCGATTCACTTTTGTGTTCAGTTGAGCTTCACTGTCTCTACACTTCTTTCAATTTTATACTTTGAATGAAACAGAGCTCTAGTTTATCATGTGAAAATGTTCTTTGTTTATGTGGCAGTATAAAATTAGTAAATAGATTTCTCACAATAGTTTTGTTGTGCTGTACTAGGAATTATTTAATTAATTGTTGAATGATTATGCTATACATTAAATTTACTACCTCCTTTACATTTACCAGAATTTTGTTTATGTAAACACTTTTCTAAAATTACTCTTTTGATGGAGTTGAAACTATATTGCAAAATAATTACTTGTTTTGTCTATTATGAAAGAAAATAAAGTTGTGACATAGAACAATTTCCATTCAGTGTAGCCAAGAAAATTATCAAGCAAGCCAAGTGGCTCATAGCCTGTCAGGCTGTATGACTTGGTTATTAATTTTCCTGCCTGTGCTTTTACACCTCTAATATAGAAGATATTGTTTTTTTTTTTTTTTTTTTTTTTTTTAATTTACGTCCTCCAACGTTAAGTCATATTGGACGATGAATGGAATGGGTGAAATGATGCTCAAATGAGCCCGGGGTCCATGGAGCTTAGAGTTACCTACATTTATCTTTCAGAATAAGGGAAAACCCCTGTAAAAAATTTATTCAGGTAATTTACTCTGACCAAGATTCAAACTCGGAACCTCTTGAACGTGAGGCAGACACGCTATCGTCTACGCTACTGAGGCAGGCCGTGATGCTGTTGTCCTTACTCTAATGAATATTGAAGTTGTCTGCACATATAATAAAATTCCAGTTGATAGAAAAATACATGATGCTGCTTGTGGAAGTAATTAAAATCAAGAACCAGGAGAAACCAAATCTTTGACTTCTGGATTTGGCATGAGTGATGAGGGTATTGAAATTCATCTACATTGAAATCATTATTGTATTGCTTTTTTTAGTTGTTCATTATCACTGTACAGTAAATAGTTAATTCTAGTAAGTTTTTTTAGCTAAGTAAAAAAATAGCATACTGCAGCCAAAAGAAACCACTCCTAAGTATTCATTTCAGTTATACTAATGACAGTCAAATTAACAGTAAGTCTCTCAAGGCAAAAACCAAACAAAGTACATACAAGACCAGTTCATCTTGATAAGGTTCCTCTCTTTGACTGTGACAAAAGAGATAATATTAATATTTTAACAAGTAATGGCTCAAGTAAATTATAAGATAGTACATTTCATTATTTTTGACCAGAGCTTCCCAGTGAAATAGCAGAATGAAACGTAAAGTACCGGAAGTAGCTCATGCACAAAAGAAATAAGATCTTTTGGTCTTCTCTTATCTAGGTGTTTCAGGCACTTGAAGCTGCAGCATGGCAAAAGTTGGCATAGTATAAAATTTAGGTATGATAGGCCTTTTAAAAAATAAAAATAGTCTGTTTCTTCAGAGTACTGCCAGTTGTCAGCTCATATCAGCACTGATAGTGTGGAGAAATTGTCACGCAGGAGATCTTTTACATCCCAGTAAATCTACTACTGACACACTTTTACGCACACTTAAAAGCCACTGATCTGGCCCAGGTTTGAACCTGCAACCTTGGGATCAGTAGGCCAAATCCTAACCAATTGAGTCACCCAGACCAATGAGAAGCCTTTTAGCTTCCATTTAATCAAATGATGAGCAATGGCTGCCATTACTGGCACAGGTGCTTAGAAAATCTCTTGGAACTGGTACATGAAAACCTTTAGGGTTTTCATTTTAAATTAAAAAAAAAATAAAAAACTATTACATATCTAATAACAGTCACATCTTTTACGTGAAATAACATTCTCTAGGCAAATGTCAGGATTTTGTTTGAGAGAGTGTAAGTAATAATCCAATTAAAGAAAAAATATCAATTTTTTAAAATGCATCTGCTCCACATTTATAGAGGTTCTGAGTTTGAATCTTAGTTAGGGTGAGTTACCTGGATAGAGTTTTCTTTTCTGTGATTCTCCTTTGTCCTGGAAGATGAAGTCTGGAAACTCAGTTCTATGAGACAGGCTCATTTGAGCATCATTTCACCCATTCCATCCATTGTCCAGTATGACAACCATTAAAAAGTTAAGCATTAAGCTTAAGCATTAAAAAAAGTTTTGAAGCCTGGTTCTTATTGGTCAATACCTAAGATATTCCTGCACATGACTGGCCCATATTTAATGATGTAATTATTTGAGAGTTATCATTTATATTTTTTTTCTATAATCAGTGTTTTAAAATCAAAATAAAATATACTTCTGTAGTGCTTAATATTGTTTTTAGCTTTTACCATTTTTAGAGCTGCATTCATGATGAAGAAAATAAATATTTCATTAACAATGCCGTCAATTGCCAGGATCATATCAGCACTACCAGTGGCTCAGAATTTTGCCCTGCTGGAGTTCTTTTACATGCCAGTAAATTTACTGACATGCAGCTATCAATTTTAAGCACATTTAAAAACCATTGTACTGAACCAAGTTTGAGCTCACAACCTTGGAATCACTAGGCCAGCACCTAATAAACTGAGCCACTAGACTTATGTTTGTGGTGAAGTACACCTTACATTAAGACCAATAAAATTAATTTAATTTGTGTTAAATTACATTACTAGATAGATGAAAATGTTATTCAAAGAACATATTAAAAATTACTTCTTATGTCGTCATTCAGAAGGTCAAACCTTGTTTTGCTTATAACTTCATTGCCTTTCATATATATGTAAGTTAGGTTTCAAAATGTTCTGCACAAGAACGTAATACAAGCGCAAATAAACTTTAAGGAATATATTCCCCTTGTAAGTCATAAGTCTATGAGATGTGGAATGCTGCCACAATAATTAGTAAGTGTGCATGTGTACTAGTAAGAAAATACTCAGAAATTAGAGGTATTGTTGGAGAGAGAAAATTGTGATTCTTGTTACAGCAAACAAAGTAAAACTGCAGAGTTGCCATTTGTCTTACATTTAAGTTTTATCTTACACCACATTTGTACTTAGATTTTCTTGAAATTCTAAGTATCCAAACCCAAGTATATTCCTTAATATTAGAAATATTAAAATAATTCAGACTTTCCTTGAATATGTTTTAGCATACAACTGCATGCAGAAAATGCGACATTATATGGGATAGCTGTGATTTAGATTAACTATTTGCTTACTTTATCACAATAGATAAGTGGAAACATTGCCAGCAAGCTGTCTGTCATCTACCAACAGCTTATCATTAAACAATAACTGTACCCTCCTCAGTAGCGTGGTGGTAGCGTGTCTGCCTCACATTCAAGAGGTCCCGAGTTCGAATCTCGGTCAGGGTGAGTTACCTGAATGAGGTTTTTTCCGGGGTTTTCCCTTATCCTGAAAGATGAATGTCAGGTATCTCTAAGCTCCATGGACCCCGGGCTCATTTGAGCATCATTTCACCAATTCCATTCATCGTCTGATATGAATTAATGTTGGAGGATGTACATTACAAAAAAAAAACAGTAACTGTTGCAACACTAAAGTGCTGCTGCTGATGTGATAGTATTGTTACAGTGATAGCGGGTGTGTCATAGACAGATTAAGTGTGAGTCAATCTATTCCACCCCCATTTCTGTTGCTGACCGAGTGAAAAAAATAGAACATTCAAGGACAGTCAAGCAACTGTAAGTGCAAGCCTCATTGTTAGCATACAAAAGTTTTCTAGATGGTTTGATTTTCAAAACTCTAGTACATTTGACTTCTTCCATATGTGGAGGATGAAATTAGGTGCCGGGCTTCAAAATTCTATGCAAAATTACAATATCAAGGCACTGTTTAGATCTCTTGAAAATTATGATCCCAGAAGACAATGGTTTAGTAAATACTTGGTCCCCTGCATGGCTTGTGGGCACCAGAGGTTACCCTTGAGCAACTCCATGCAGCAGCGAAGTTCAGCTCAGCATTAAATCCAGCCAAGAGCTGATTGGCCTCAAAATTTTAATCCCAACCATTGAAAATTCATATTAATTTTAACCACACACATCTGGGTGCAATGGGTTTTGCATCCTGTACATATCCCAGAGGAGTATCATGCTATCTCATAAACCTCTTCCCACTTAAAACCAACAACCCTATCTAAGAAATCCCAGAATAAAAATCTACCTACTGAAGGTGGGCACGCAACAAACACTCTCAGGTTATACATAGCCTGCCAGTACCCGGTCGGCCAGCAGTTTTGAGAGCAAAGCAGTCTTGAATCAATCTACAAGAAGTGTAGTACGGTCTAACTCATTAGTGATGTCGTTGATCACTGAATATCAACGTTTTTGTGTTAGAGTAGCAAGCAGAGCGCGTAAAAGGGAAACGTTCTGTGTACATCAAGAAAAGTTCAAGCAGCACAATTTGGTGCATGCATCAGAGATATAAAGCAACTTTACACTGATATGCTTACTCTGGTATTTGCAAAAAAATGTGAATTTAGTGACAAAGTGAATTAAAGATGAACTTCATCTTGTCAATTTTGTTACAGTATTTTTACTAAGCTTATCATCATTATCATTTTAAATATTGTAAATGTCAAAGTCTATTATTAAACTAGCAGAAATGTAAGTTGCTGTCCTGTTTATGTGTCCCTTTCTTTCTAATTTTACCACAAATATTACAGAAAAAACTACAACATAGGGGAACTAGCTACATTTTTTGCATGCAGAAATGCACAAATTGCATTTATATCACTTTTCTGCCTCATATTCAAAAGGTCCTGAGTTCGAATCTCAGTTAGGGTGAGTTACATGGATAAGTTTTCCCTTATCCTGATAGATGAATTTCGGATAACTCTAAGCTCCATGGATCTCGGACTCACTGAGTGTCATTTCACCCATTTCAATCATCGTCCGATATGCTTTAACGTTGGAGGACGTAAATTACAACAACAACAACAAAAGTCACTTTTCTGCAGCAAATTATTCAAGAAAAGCCTGAAACCGAACAAAAAATACAAATCTGTTTCCACCATAAATCTACTTGTTTGAAACACATTGTTCCTGAACATAATTTGAACTTTTTTCATAGATATGTCTTTACTGTATTACTCATCCCTGTGGTTTTTATGTAATATATTTTCTTAAAATAAGTTTGTATATTATAAACAATTTTAACTAGATTAAAAAAAAAAAAAGATATGTACCCAAAAGATGAAGAAGAAAGACCAGTGCCATTTCTAATACATTATTAAAAAACATTATTTTGAACATCAGGTATATGGTGTTTAAGTTTTTTTTAGAAATTAGTAATTACTTAGGTGGTAAATTTATAACAATAAAACATTTCACATAAGACTCTAGAGAACTCTTTTGGAGCTTGTACTTCTACCACACTAAAGTTTGTTTTTTGATCTCTGTTGCATAAATTAATATTTATGGAATGTTGCTTATTTGATTATTCATCCATTATCTATTCTTTCCTACAAATTTTAACATTAGAGATACTGTAATTGAATTGTAGAAAAGAAAACAAGAAAGCTCATCTGTATTCAAATGACTGATGGGTAATATATTAAGAATGAGCAATCTTATAATATAGGAAGGAAACATTGTCAAATACGATGCATCAAATATCTTCTATAATTGGTTTGTTTAGAAACAAGTGGACTCAAAAATGTGTGTTAAATCTTAATATCAAACTTGAATACATTGCAGTACTTTCTCTTCTTGGTAGAATGGTCAGGAAGCGTAAAAGAGGACTGCCCCATTTTGTGCAGTTGTCTCATTAGTGTAGTGGACATGTTCAAAGTTGGTAGTGGAAGACATATAGTTCCAATGTGTAAGGACTATGATACAATGAAGCACAAAATTAATATAATTTTGAGTCAAACTAATACTCAATGCTCCACTTATTGCTAGTATTTACCTAGAATGCATTTCGTTAGGATCTTCCTAACATCATAGCTGTTGCCGACTCAGCTGATGTTAGAAAGATCCTAACGAAACGCATTCTAGGTAAATACCAGCACTAAGTGGAGCATTGAGTATTAGTTTGACTCAAAATTATGTTAAGACATATAGTTGTTGAGTTTAAAAATCTTTGGCTTGGTTTTCTTCAAAAGGAAATAAATCCTTGGGAGCTAGGTGATGCTTATTTGCACCCAAAAGAACCTCAAACTCTGAGGAATGGAACTTTCAATAAAACTACAAGGTGAGTTTTACACTCGGGAGATACTTTCTTCTTTATAATGTCACTTAGCAAGTTTGAGCTGACCACTCATCACTGCAGCTCTAATAACAGTGCTTGAAATTTGGCTGATCACAAAAGCCCTTGCTTGACGTCTCTGTATGTCCTAGAGAGTTACAATGTTAAACTCTTCAAGTCAAGCAAAAATGCTTGTTTAACTTATGTTCATCAGTGAAAGAAAGCATATAAATGTATTTACTTAGAAATACAGTAGTAATTTTTAAAAGAAGAAACAGGTAGAGAATCAGTTGCTCCTGAAGATTCAACCAGTTTTTCTTTAAATATACCTTATTCACATTCAGATAAAAAGGATAAATTCAAGACGTATATCAAGCCCAATAATGCATAACACTTATTTGGCTCTGGTCCAACCATTTTCTCTAAAGAGTATGGTAACCATTTACATTTATGTCCTCCTGTACAACAATACAAATCTTATACAGCAAACCAAAAGAGATGAATTGGAAATCTAGTCCTGATTTCATTCAGCTCTTTAGCCTGCATTGATTTACCATTTCAGTGGTTGGGTATACCACCAGAGATTATAATACTAAAGAATTTTGTAATAACTTACACCAGCATATATTTTGATAAATGCTGTTCAGGAGGAAGGGATAGAACCCGGAGTATGACTCAAAGATAACTGGCTTTCTGCTGCTTGACAAACATCACTATTTGTAGATAACAACGTAGAATTTTTCACAGCACTTTCAGTTCTTGGCTCCTCTTCAAGCAAGGGTTGTTTCACAACATTACTGTAAGTTATATTTGCTTTTGCAGCATTCACACTCTTATTTTCCACTCTGCACTCCCCGTTCGGCTGTGAATTATCCAATAGGATTTTACTGTTATTGTAAATCCTTGAAGGAAGTAGCTGTTCTAAGCTTGAGAGGTCCCTTTCTCCATTCCTCCTTAGTTCTGTGATACTCTTTCTCACATTACCTTGCACTAAAATACTGTCTGGTTTCTCGTTATTTTGCACTAATGTGGGTTGTTGGTACAACACTGGAGATGAAGCACTGCTGTCACTTAGTGTTGAAGAGGTTGAAAATGTTCGTGGCCTATCCTGTGGCTGTGCAGGAGAAGTAATTGTTTTGTTGTCCACTAGGTTGATTGGCCGAGGGACTTCATAACCATCAGCTACTGGCGTAACTGGATCATTGTATATCAGCTCAAGATAGGCAGGGATCACACCAGGTGTACCTTCCTCCCTTCTTTGTGCTGGAATTGTAGGAGGTACCACTTCAGGAGTTGCCTGAAGAAAAGGAACACGATCTCTGCTGCCAGCTTCACTTCCCGTTTTCCATGAGCTACCTGAATTGGGACAGACAGAGGTAATTCATTTATTAGTATTTATTTTGCTAGAGAAATAATGTATAAAATATGAACAATAATATTTAATTCTTTGCACTACTCCTGAATAAGGAAAATCTTGTGGTGAGCATCTCGACACTCCCAGCAGGAAAGTTGGCTTTCTAGACCAGGGTTCACTACCTATTGTAGCCCCTCAATTTCCTTAAGATGCTGAGTGGGCACCAGTCCTATACCTGGGACTTAAAATCCACACCCTTCAGGAGTGGGGTTGATCCTGGGCACCTTCCGTGGCAGGGAACCAAAGAAGGACACCTTAGGCCACTACACCACGGTGCAGGACAAATATGCAAACAAAAGGTTTGAATCCAGCAAATGATGAAGAGAAAGGAATGCCATGTTTAATGACAGAATTGAGTTAAAACAAGATTTTAATTATTAATTTTTAGATGAGTCATATTTATTACACATCTGCTTCACTTTCGTACCTATTTTGAGGACATGTTTCGCAAATCATCATTTGCATCTTCTGCTCTTATGCGACTAAAGCTTGATCCAGTGGTGTGGTGGGTGTGGGTAATTCTGGAGTTGCTGCTGCCATCTGTTGATTTAGTGATGAACTTAAATGTGGGATTCTGTTCTGGCGGGATTTCAAAGTTCATTAGTTAGTTTTTATGCTTTTTTATGTATATCCTCTCCCATATGACGAGTTCACTATGTTTTTGTACGTATTTTAGTAATTCTGTGCTATCTTCAATTTCATGATTTTCAGACCAGAAATGAGCTGCTATTGCGGACTTATCAATATTTTTGTATCTTAAGTGCCTGAAGTGTTCTTTCTTTCCAGTGCCTATGTTTCTTTTTGTTCTCCCTATGTAAATTTTTTCACAGTCTTTACACTTAATCTTGTAAATGCCTGACTTTTCGTCTGGTTTTATCTTATCAGTATTATTACTGTGAAGTAGGTTTTTAATGTTGTAATTGTTTTTTGGTGCCAATGTTATTAATTCTGTAATTAGTATCTTTTGAGTGTGCAAAGAAATTATCCGCATGGTTCGGCCAAGCGAGCCAGTGTGTGTGCTTAACTGTACAACTTTGCACTCACCTTATTGGCTAGACAATCATAGAACAGCCACACCTATGTTCATTCCTATTTTGTGGCTACCTTAAGTAGACGCTATTTTACTATTACACAGAAAATTAAGCTAGTTACAGTGGAGTAATAAATATTTTAAAAATAAAAATATTTAGTAATTAACTTCCACTTATCTTAAGAAGTTGATGTTAATACTTCTATCTTATTTATACGAGATTAATTTAGTGAACATTTGCCCACGTCTTCAGAACATTTTGACATACCAGCAGTTGATTCTGTTTTTGGGTTTGTTTCGTCTTCAGATTTTATTGATTCATCCATTAAAACATGTACATGTTATAGGACACGTCAAATTAAAAACTAAGAACTAAAAACTAAAAACTAAGTACAATATTTATAATTAAGGTAGCTAACTAAATATTTACAAATTTAAAAATTCATCCACGCTGTAGAAGCTATTGGCTCTAAGGAAGTTTAATAACAATTTCTTAAACTGATGTTGTGATTCAATCTTTTTTATAGATTCAGGTAGCTTATTGTAAAGATGTAAGCCAGCATATGTGAAACTATTTTCATATATCTTTGTTTTGTGTGACTTCACAAATAAATTATTCTTTGTTCTAGTGTTGTGTATATGAATTTCAGAATTTGTTGGTAATACGTAAATACATGGTATCCTTGACAACGAAGTGTGTTGACTGAAGATGTGGGCAAATTTTCACGAAATTAATCTCGTATAAATAAGATATAAGTATTAACATCAACTTCTTAAGATAAGTGGAAGTTAATTACTAAATATTTTTATTTCTATACTATTTTACTATGTTTCTGTATATATTTAATACCTGTATATACTTAGTTTAATCCTTATCTTATAAGTTATGACGAAAACATATGTACAAATTGTATATGTACGGTGAATAAAACTCTACGCTTCTTTCAAGTTTATACTTTGAATAAAACTCTACTCTACTCTACTCTACTCTGAACTTGCCACATATGGCTTTGAATGGATGACAGTACATTTTACGTTGTGTTAATGAATATGGCTATTTGAATTGTTTCCATTAAGATTCTTGTGACCAGGATATAAAAGTAGTTCAGAGATTAGAGAAAGAGTGGCATATGTAACAAAATAATTCTTGCAATAAAGGGTTAAATAAATATATCCCTGTATTTCATTTATTTAAAAATTATATAAGAAATATATATGCCACTTTTACTGTACAGAATTCTACGTTATGAGTCCTCCCCTTTATATTAACAAAATCAGAATAAAGCATCTTGGTTTACTAAAAGTAAAATCTATTTAGTTAATGGTTTTTCGGAAACAAAATGTCATACACCACAAAAATAAATGGACACTCAAAACTTCTATATCAATTTATCCATGCAATATTAGTAATTCTAATGTATTTTAAATGCCTTTCTTTATTTATTTACTTGCAGATTTTAATTCTACTTCTTTTTAATTCCCTAAGGATATTATCAGGTTACATTTGAGTATAATGAGAATACATTCACAACTAATTAACAATTAGATGCTAAATACCTGAACTGTTATTATGGTTTTCATCCTCAAAGAAGCCTTGGTTATCAATGCCACCTGCATAAAGAAGTTTTCATGCCTTGTTAATAAAACACAATACACAGAATGACACACAAGTAGTAACACAATTATTACAGGCTGCATTGTCACAGAATACTACTTCATTCAAACTGGGAATGGATGAGTAGAGCAAGACTGAAAAATTCTATGCCATAAGAAGATTTTAAACACAAATCTCCCGCTCTCTGTGCAGTTGCTCTAAACCACTGAGCTACTATGGCCAACATGCTGACATGACATTAGGGTGTGTGTCTCATAGCATATGAGAACCCCTAGTGGTCCACCGGGAAACATACGAGTCAGCTGGAGAATTTAATGTCATATTGGCATGTTGGCTACAGTAGCTCAGTGGTTTAGGGCAACCGCATGGAGAGCGGGAGATTCGTGGTTCAAATCCTGCTAAGGCATAGAACTTTTCAGTCTGGCTCTATTCATTGAAACTTTAGCCTACACATGGCTAATGTGGAAGAAATTATTATTTCCATCAAACTGGAAAAATTATAGTGAAACAAATAAGTGCTCTTCTTTTTATGAATGGTTGTACTGACTAAATTGGAAGAACTTCATTATTTAGAGTTTTAAATTTCAAATTGTTTGAGAAATTAGGTGCATTTAACCCCTTCACCATTATGGATACCACTTTTATACCAATTTACATTACCTTCCAGATGTTTTGGAAGTGGTTCCACCAACATCTTTTGATATATGTTTTTGTATATGATTACAAGACCCTCCCGATTTTTCAGCTATAATTTGATTAAGAAAAGGTAGTCTTATTTTCAAGTAAATACGGTATATAGAGTACTAATGTTGTCAATACTCTGCATAAAACATAAGAACAGCATAAAACTCAAAGCCACATCAAAACTAACTGTATTTATTAATCAGTAAACTGCTTAAAAATCCTTTTGAAAATGTTGTGCTTTTATTTTTCAAACAAAGATAAAAGTTTGCAAATGGGGTTGACTGAAAAATTCATGAGTAATTCACAAGTGGAAAACACTTTACACATTTACTAATGTTATAGAAATGCCTTTGTATAATTTTCAGCAGTATCCAATTTTTTCACAAATTTGCAAGTCGAGAACTTTTCTGAGGTTGTTATGAGCACAAACAACTTCTCATACAGCTCCTTCATTATTTAAATGCTTATATTTCCTTACAAAGTAAATTGCCTGCCTCTGTAGCGTAGTGGTAGCATGTCTACTTCATGTTAAGTTGTCCCGAGTTTGAATCTTGATCAGAATGAGTTAACTGGATAAGATTTTTCTGGGGTTTTCACTTATCTTGAAACATGAATGTGGAGTAACTGTAAGCTCTGTGGATGCTGGGTTCATTTGAGCATCACTTCCAATTTCATTCATCATCCAATATGACTTAACATTAGAGGACATAAATTTAATTAAAAAATGTAGCAAGAATGTTGTTCATAAATTTTCTTACAGATAGTTGCAATTATTATATGCATTTTGTTTCACTCCAATATCTTGCCAAATATTGAAGTGAATTAGTATTTGTGTACAGCACTAAGTAAATTTAGACTAACAGCAGCTGATATCTAATAAAATGTTGTTTCCAGGGTTGAAGGCCGTGGTCTAGATGATGAAAACATATCTGATGTTTCGCCCGTAACTCCGTCGGGCATCTTCAGAGATTCTAAGACTTGTCTGTTCACAACTAGACTGGTGTTTAGCAGAAGCAGGCAGAAGAGTGCAGCCAGCACTGGGCGCACACTGCCTCCGGGGCACTTGCGACCACATATGGCTAGATATACCACTGCCCAAGACAACCACCTGAGAAAAAAACAATTCTTTTATACTACCCAGATAAAGCCACACTAAGCGGCTAGGTAAACCTGGGTGACTCGCCTCTTCTGCTTCTGCTAAATGCCAGTGTAGTTGTGAACAGACAAGACTTAGAATCTCTGAAAATGCCTGATGGAGTTACAGGTGAAACATCAGATATGTTTTCATTGTCTAGACCACGGCCTTCAACCCCGGAAACAACATTCTATTGGATTAACGCCAGCCATGAAAGCCTAAACATGTTCAGCAGCTGATATATTGCAGTGACATGGACATTTAAGTGAGAAATGGTGAAGGGGTTAATATTAAGCAAAATCACATTTCTCCCAAATAATATTTGATTTATTCTGTGATTAATGAGACAATGCAAAATGTAGTTAGTAACATGCTGACAAATATCAGACAACTCACACAAAACAACATTTTCAGTTTATACAATATGTTAAGTTCCAGGTGCATTCATCTGTTGGTCAAAATAATCCAATATAAATACAGGATGCCTTTAAAGCTTGTTTTGTATATTTTTAAAATGATAGAGGAGGTAAAACCAAAGATTTACTTATCTGTTACAGTTTGCTAACTATTGTAAAGTCATTTAGAATGAAGAGCCACATTAGGTTGTTCTCAAAAATTCAGAATGTACATTTATGTATTGCAATATCCTTATTTGGCAGATAATGATTATCCGGGCTTGTAGGCCGTGGTCTAGTGGAAAATCTTCTTCTAGACATTTCGTTCGAAACTGTCAAACATCCTCAGTGGCATGGCCGTAACACTCTCATTGTACTCTCGGCTGCAATTACTCTCTGATTATCAGTCACAGCCGAGAGTACAACGAGAGTGTTACGGGCATGCCACTGAGGATGTTCGACACAGTTTCAAACAAAACGTCTAGAAGAAGATTTTCCTCTAGACTACGGCCTACAAGCCCGGATAATCATTATCTACCAAATAACTTTGGCTGTGAAAGCCTACATACTACAATATCCTTACTGTTATGCGTGACTAGAGGAATATAGTAACAGTGATGTCAAAATTAATTGCAAAAAGTTATTTGAAATTCGTTTTTTGACACTTTGTCACTTACATTTTTATATTATTGAGGGACTAGTTTCGGAAGCCATCACCTCCATTTTCGGCTTCTTTCCAACTAATGTCTGTTGTCGTCTGCTCTCTGGCAGTAGAACTATGAACTTCTTTGTCAAATTAGCTACTGGTAGCATTTCAAAGTTCATTACTCGGTCCTTATATACTAAAGAACTGATAAACCAAAATAAACTGACAACATGGGAGAACATATTCGTGTGGAAAAATAAGGTCCATGAGGTTATGATTATCTCATACATATGTTTAGGTATACAAATGGAAAACCAATATGAACAAGCAGTCTACTGGAGTGAATGCACCTGATAATCTTTGGTTAATTATTTAATAACATGCTTATATCTTTGTAATTCATTTTAAACCTTAAGATAAGTTGTTTACTTTTTTATTATTTTACTTCATCATGCTGTTTTTATTCATTAACATTTAATTACTGAAGGATATGACAATGATTGACCACTAACGATTATTCTACATGTTATTTTTCATGCTCTTTGTTAGTAGTTGATTATTGTGCATACCATTTCGAGTTCTGCTCACATAATGACCATTGTGTACAGCTGACAAAGGCAGATCTTCACTTTTGCTCTTCAATTCCTCAAGCACTTCCAAACAGTACTTAAAAGTTGGTCGTGTCTCAGGATTATAGTTCCAGCATTTCATCATTAATTGATGCCTGAAATCGTTGCAAACATTAATGTTAGAAAGCCTCGATATAGGTATATCTTACACAATGTACATTTAGATTTATTGTGGCTACTATAACCCAGGAGGAAGTAATGAAATAAAGGTACCACAAAAGGCTACAGACCATAGGCATACAGGCTACAGAAATCTGGAAGTCTCTTAACACTTCCAGGTTTAAAGACCTGTTCCACTGTTGGATTGTATAAAGAGTTTGATGAACAACCCATCAACCAGGCCTTGGGGAGTATTCTTTGTCTGAGCAAGCATCTGCATCATGTATCTGGTACTGCCATTTGCCATGAAATCTAGAAGTACACCTAAAAGATGAAAAGAAACTGGGATGAAAGGGAAATGATGAAAAGGAAATTGTGATAGATGAGACCTACCAACCAGGGAAAACCATGAAAAATCCAAGGCCAAAGTGAGCAGTCAATGGGAATCAAAGACTTTCCAAATGCAAGTATCATATGTTACCACAAAGCCATCTCAGAGTCTTAATAACTTGAACCTATTACACTAAGACAAGGTTTGGAGGGGTGACATAGCACCTCAACCAAAATCTTTTGTGTCTATGCCCCTAAAGGGGCACTTCCGGGAGAGAAAAGTAAGTTGAGAGGATACTAAGAGTAGAGACAGGAGAGATGACAGCAGAGGTCAGCATCTCTACAGATTTGAACTCCCCAGTGTCGGCTTGTACAACGACCTCCTGTACCCCTGTGGGCTTGTATGTCCTTTGCAGGAGTCAGGACTTGGAGACCTACACTTATCCAGAGGATGAGGATTTATAGAGAGCTATGTACCTACTGTGTCCACTGAAACTCCCATCGATACTTAAAACACTAAAACAGCCAACCTGGAAAGCAAAGTGAACGGAGGAGTGAGGTGTATTGAAAGGACAGGAAATTTGGGGGAAATAATTATTCCAAGCGTTAGCATAGTAATTCTGAGAAACCCCATAAAAGTCACAGATCAATAAATTCAGCCACAGGAATTGAACTTATGACCTGCCAGTGAGGCCCATTGATACTACCGTCTGAATCATACCACTTGGTAACTTGTATCTAACTTAAATTATACATTTAGCATCAAATTGTATTATTGTGTTTAGAGCAAACATTTTAAGATGTAAAATTCTGGAGATACACAGAGGGAATCATATAAGCCATTGCCTTTAACATTTCAACACTGAAATTTCTGGCATAGGCTGGAAAACTTACTGAATGTTCTGAAGTTTTTTTTTTTTTTTTTAATAAATTTTGGAATAACCTAGAACAGGTTATTTATTGGGAAATACTGAATTAACATTCTTAAACTCACCATGGTTTTGTAGCTTGGAGTGACTGTATTTATGTGCACATTGTAAGTTTCAAATACATACCTATTTGATAGAGTCAACATGAAAAATTCAATGCTACAGCCAGGATTTGAACCACGTATCTCCTGGTTTCCATCCAGTCGCTCTTATCCATTGAGCTACCATGGCCAACTTGCCATCATGGCATTAAATTTAATGTCATGTCAGCAGGTTGGCCATGGTAGCTCAATGGGTAAGAGCGAGGTTCAAATCCCGGCCGTGGCATTGAATGTTTCATGTTGACTCTGTCTATCAAAAATCTTAGTCTATATACGGCTAGTATGAAGAAATGATTAATTTCCATAAATTAACTAACATACCTATTTGTTTTGAAACCCTCCATTTTTCATTCAAACAAAATTATTGTAATAAATAAGCTACATTTGAAATTCCTTTCTTGGAAGTGTTGAAAACAGTGTTGTTATGATAAATTAACTTTAAAGAGAGTCGATTAAAGACACTAGACAACACTTACTTTTAAATTTTTCCGGGACATGTTTCTGAGGCTTTGCCTCTATCATCGGCCGGCTCTCGACTGGTTCTCTTTGGTGTAGCTGACAATATTTTGTCACAGGTCTCCTCTGGTGGCGGTTCAAGGAACTTGCTGAACAAATCTTTCTGGGGGATGTCGAAATTTTCTTCAAAAAACAAAATATTCAACTAGCACCAGTCAACCATTTCTCCTTAAAAAACCTAATTTACTCAAACATCAAAGATGCCATTCCATCTAACAAAAAATCTGGTATATATCAAATTGAATGCAATGACTTTAGTCAAATTTATATTGGAAAAACAAAAAGAAATTTAGAAACAAGAGCAAAGTAACACTTTAGAAACATAAAATATAAACAATTAGAAAAATCAGCAGTTGCCACACATTTTTGGGAAAAAAACCACAACATAAATCCAGAACCAAAACTACTAAAACAGACATCAGGAAAACAAGAACTATCCACATGGGAACAAATCTTCATTTCAAAAAATAGGAACAAAGTATTCAATTTCGACATCCCCCAGAAAGATTTGTTCAGCAAGTTCCTTGAACCGCCACCAGAGGAGACCTGTGACAAAATATCGTCAGCTACACCAACGAGAACCAGT
Organism: Mantis religiosa; assembly: GCA_030765055.1. Classification (NCBI taxonomy): domain Eukaryota; kingdom Metazoa; phylum Arthropoda; class Insecta; order Mantodea; family Mantidae; genus Mantis; species Mantis religiosa. Next base: position 11,044,076 of record CM060956.1, read on the forward strand.
CGAGAGCCGGCTGATGATAGAGGCAAAGCCTCAGAAACATGTCCCGGAAAAATTTAAAAGTAAGTGTTGTCTAGTGTCTTTAATCGACTCTCTTTAAAGTTAATTTACATTTGAAATGTTAAATTCTACAAAATAGTATAAAAGTAGGTTTATGTTTGTCATGGATTAAGAAATAAATGCATGGGCCTATGAAGAAACTATAACTTCAAGGAAATGTGTAGTTTTTAATCTCCACTTTTACTACTTGCGACACCGCAGGTGGTGACACTGATGATACATGAGATGAAGATGCTGCACCAGTGAAATGAGATGACGGGGGAACCGGAGATTCCGGAGAAAACCCACCCCAGTGCCGTGTTGTCACCACAAATCTCACTTTGCGGTCACCTGTGATCAAACCCGGGCCGTCTTGGTGAGAGGCAAGCTCTCTAACCACTCAGCCACGGCCAGCCTATATAACTTCAAGCAATTCCTGGTAAATCAGCTAGTAATATGTAATCTAAAAATATTAAGTAAATGGATCATAAGCTCTTTTTATACAAGCTCTATTTACAATAAATTTTTGCTGCATAATGAATACACTTACAGTTCTTCAGGGCAATTATTCGGCCGACCAAGTCTTCCACCGTTCCTCACATAATGGAGCACTTCCAAGTTTGTTCTCGCTGGATAAGGTTGCTGTCCCAATGTCATTATTTCCCATATTAAAACTCCAAAAGCCCATACATCTGACTGGCAAGTAAATACACCATCCACCAGTGATTCAGGAGCCATCCACCTGAAAATAAAGTCAAAGTTGAATTGGAAATATGTTTCTGAAACTAATACTGACATTCGTAGATGTCCTGAAATAAAGCTCATAATAATAAGATGGTAAACTGGGTAGTTAGCAAGAACATAAATTATTCTATATGAGGTTGAATACATTAAAATGTGCAAAAACGATTTTGTTGATGTCTGTCTGTCTGAATGTATGTGAGTGGTTTGAATAAAATATCAGATAGGCACCAAATATTTTCCACTACTTTGTCAAAAGTTTTATATAGAGTAATATATAAAAATTTAAATATATTGTGACTTTGTGGGTTCGTGAAATGAAAAGTCCAATTACACCACTCAACAATGTTCTTTATTTCCACCGACTTACAGTTTAACACTTGCCAATTACACAAAATTACTTGCTGCACACAATTACAATTTACCCGTTCGTCCGTTACAACTTCACTTGTACTCGCGATTACATAAACTCCGATACTCATACACAGTTCGTACAGTCTTCCGTTGCACAATCCTTTCGTTCATTAACACGTCACTGACTAACTCTTACACCAAGAACTGCGACTGTCTTCTCGCTCACACTCACTAACCAACTGATTGACCAACTGGACTCTGTCTGTCTGGAACCCTCTTTATAGGAATATCGCCGGTTTCTAGTGACCAGGAGAATGTTCCAGACTCCGTAATTTCTGGAACCAGGTGGGCAGAAACAGACGGCCCACTGATGTTTTTCCTCCCAACCACTGCCTGTCACCACTACAAGACAAACGAGGGGAAGGTGTGGCTAACGCGGTCCTCCCCCTGCCTTCCGTTCCCAGGTGGTCACAGGGTGTTCCAGCGGTCCCGTTACACTGCTCCCTCCTCAAAGCTGTTCGCCCCCGAACAGCCCCAACGTAGCGTGCGAGGCGGTCCAGGTGTACCACCAGCATCTGCTCGGAGTCTCAGCCAGAAGTAGCGCTGCCGTAGTTTGTGAATCATTCGGTTCGCTCCCAGGTGTCCTCCTGAAGTACCGGCGTGCACTTCCTCCAAGACTTCCGGGACCTTGCTCCGGGGAAGTACCAACTGTTCTCTCTGCGCCTTCCCATCGGGTGACTCCCATACCCGGAACAGCACGCCCTCTCTGGTCTTCAACGAGTCCCATCGGGCCCAGTGCGACTTGTAGGTGGCGCTCCTCGGTGCGATGTCCTCCCAGGTTGGTCTCGTCCCTGCGTCCACTTCCCTCAAGAGTGGCCCCAAGTCTGCGTCCGCCAGCTGCTCCCTCCTCAGGCCTGCGCTATCCCAGCCTTCAGCAGGCACTGCCACAACTACTCGGACTGCTGCGGCACGCTCCTCCTCTTCCACTCTTGTGCGCTCGTGGCCGTCCTGGATCTGCGATAGGACACCTCCAATGCAATGGTCGCTGGCGTCGGTGTCCACAATGAAGGCGCCACCCGGTTGTGGGAAACCCAAAATTGAAGCACTGCACAGGGTCTCCTTCGGGTGCTGGAAAGCGTCTTCGGCGTCCTCCGTCCACACATAAGGCCGGTTTTCCTCCGTCAGGCGGGTGAGGGGTTTTGCGATGTTGTCGGCCCTTTCCTCTAAATCATTAAGGCGGTCGTCTACTTGACCCTTCCGCTTGCCCAGGTTCGCGACGTCATCCCTCACGCCGGCCAAACGTTCCTCAAACTTTGCGGCGAGAGCCTCGTTCGCCGCCCTCATCTCCGTTGTCAGTTCGGTCATCTTTGAGGTCATTGTCGTGGCCAAGTTGTTGTTAGCCGTTTCCGTCTTCGCTGTTAATTCGGCCTTCATTTCTTCCATCTTCCCGGTGATGTTGTCGTTTGCCGCTTCTGTTTTTGCAGCGAGGTTTTCATTTGCCGTCTTCATTTCCGTCAGTTCCGCCTTCATTTCCATCATCTTCTCCAAAATTTTCTCCAATGCCGCGTCCATGGTTGTAATGTTCGGTGATGTTATCTTCCCGCTTCCTGACACCAGTTGTGACTTTGTGGGTTCGTGAAATGAAAAGTCCAATTACACCACTCAACAATGTTCTTTATTTCCACCGACTTACAGTTTAACACTTGCCAATTACACAAAATTACTTGCTGCACACAATTTACCCGTTCGTCCGTTACAACTTCACTTGTACTCGCGATTACATAAACTCCGATACTCATACACAGTTCGTACAGTCTTCCGTTGCACAATCCTTTCGTTCATTAACACGTCACTGACTAACTCTTACACCAAGAACTGCGACTGTCTTCTCGCTCACACTCACTAACCAACTGATTGACCAACTCGACTCTGTCTGTCTGGAACCCTCTTTATAGGAATATCGCCGGTTTCTAGTGACCAGGAGAATGTTCCAGACTCCGTAATTTCTGGAACCAGGTGGGCAGAAACAGACGGCCCACTGATGTTTTTCCTCCCAACCACTGCCTGTCACCACTACAAGACAAACGAGGAGAAGGTGTGGCTAACGCGGTCCTCCCCCTGCCTTCCGTTCCCAGGTGGTCACAGGGTGTTCCAGCGGTCCCGTTACAATATCATATGTGAGTCAGTTTACTGACACTACACCATTTAAATTTTTGTAAAAATGGAACATGTTTCGAGAGCTCAATCACTCCCATCATCAACTTGATGCAACAGCTGGAGCATGGAATCCTTGTGTTATTATTACCATTGTACCTATAAGGAAAAATGTAGTAAGAAAATTTACACAAAAGTTTATCTCCATTTATGTGAAACAGAGAGAAGAATAAAATTGTATAAGAATAGTTTTCTAAGAAAAAGTCTAGAAAGTCATCTGAATGTAATACATCAGATTTTAAATTGTTTCTCACTATGTGATTATCATTTCAATTTCCCATAATTCCTTTGCAAATAAGCAGTGAAACTAGTCTGTCAAATGCTTTTCTAATTCCTTTCATGGAAGTGTTTAAAACAGTGTTGTTGTAATAAATTAAATTTAAAGGAAGTCGAATATTGACACTAAAAAACACGTACTTTTACAGTTAAATTTCAACTTACTTTTAAATTTATCAGAACATGTTTCAGAGGCTATTTGCCTCCATTGTCAACCGGACATTAACTGGTTCTCAGTGGAGTAGCTGGCGATATTTTGTCATAGGTCTCCTCTGGTGGCGGTTCGAGGAACTTGCTGAACAAATCTTTCTGGGGGATGTCAAAATTGAATACTTTGTTCCTATTTTTGAAATGAAGAATTGTTCCCATGTGGATAGTTCTTGTTTTCCTGATGTATGTTTTAGAAGTTTTGGTTCTGGATTTATGTTGTGGTTTTTTTTTCCTCCAAAAATGCGTGGCAACTGCTGATTTTTTTAATTGTTTGTATTTTATGTTCCTAAAGTGTTCCTTTGCTCTTGTTTTTAAATTTCTTTTGTTTTTTTTCCAATATAAATTTGACTACAGTCACAGCATTCAATGTCATATATACCATATTTTTTGTTCTAGACGTTCTTGGGCTTCAAGCCAGGTATGGAGACATCGACGTTTCGGGAGTGTGCATCACTCCCATCATCAGGATAATGAATGATTAGCAAATCGGAAGGGCCAGTATATATAGCAACCACTAGTCCAAAAGGAGCTTCCGCCGGATGGTGGAGTGCCAACCTTGAAAACACCTCTATGCTGGGGGCTCAACGTAGCAGCGGAATCTGTATTTTCTTAGCTGGTCGATTTCCATCTTCAAGGCAGGCTTCGAAGCAGAACTGAACTGCAGAACTGAACTGAACAGAACTGAATGTCGCCAGGAAAGCTTCAGATCATATTTACCAGATTTTTTGTTATATGGAATGGCATCTTTGATGTTTGAGCAAATTAGGTATTTTAAGGAGTAATGGTTGACTGCTGCTATTTGAATGTTTTGTTTTTTGAAGACATTTTTGAATTTATCAAAGGCCCATGGATGGTAAGTGAATTTTTTGAAGAAAAACATCAGGAAAACAAGAACTGTCCACATGGGAACAAATCTTCATTTCAAAAAATAGGAACAAGGTATATACAAATTATTATATTTGTATACATTTGTTCGCTTCACTGTTAATAGCTTCATATTTTACATATTTACAAGGTATTCGATTTCAACATCCCCCAGAAAGATTTGTTAAGCAAGTTCCTCGAATCGCCACCAGAGGAGACCTATGACAAAATATCGCCAGCTACACCACTGAGAACCAGTCAATGTCCAGTTGACAATGGAGGCAAATTCTCTGAAACATGTTCCGGTAAATTTAAAAGTAAGTGTTATTTATTGTCATTAATCAACTCCCTTTAAATTTAATAAATGATTTTCTGTTTAACATGAAGAAGGTTGAAACCTAAAATTTGGTAAGAATAGCTTGTAGGAGAGAGATAAAAATAACTGTTAGTGGCTAGAGAGGTAATGTGAAAGTACCATCAGATTTTTAATATTGAACTATTGTTGGAATCGTAACATTCTGGATTACTGTCTACCACAGTACTATATTGCAGTATAACATTGCATCAGTTCAGCCATGATAAAGGAACGAAAGCAATATTTATTGTTTCACTAAAATTTTATTCACAATGAATGTGTTGTCAGTCAACTTCTGAAAGATACACTAAAAACATATAGTCATTTCATAAAGCATTTGATCATAAAATGAGTAAAATTATATTACCTTACTGGTAGCAGTCCTTCCCCTTCTTTTCTATAATAGTCATTCTTATATACATCTCTTGCTAGACCAAAATCTCCAATTTTGACTACTCTAGTCTGTGGATCTCCTGATGAGACTAAACAGTTTCTGCAAGCAAGGTCTCGATGGACAAAGTGCATCTCTTCCAAGTATCTGCAGCCTTTTGCAACGTCTACACACATTGCCAGCAGGTCAAGAAGTGTGAGTGAATTACTTGTGTACTGAAATTAAATAAAATGAGGCTTGAATGAATACATATGACTACAGCTTTGCAGTTGCATATTTTGGTGTATTTTTGGAATTGTAGGCTTTGTATATGTAAATATGTTTCATGAGTAGGACCCAGAAGTTTTGCCAAAAATTGGTGGTTAGTTGTACACGACGTATAGATCATCAACTGAGTTAGTCATCAACTCGTGCTGTCGGTAAACAGAGAAAGAGAGAGGAAAATGTGCCTTCAGTATCTAACGTTTGAAGCTGATATTGCATACATGGATATATTAGGTAAACATGGCCATCTGTAATTCAACTTAAGTTAATAACCAAGCAGGCCATATAGATGATGCAACAAATGCTTAGGTTTATTGAAATCCCAAATTGTGACATAGGTCCAATCAGAATTAAGTATTGCGGTGGCTTAGCAACAAAAACAGAAAAAAGAACCAATGATTTTATTCTTAAATTTTTTCTTCTGGCTTTAACTCTCGAAGAGGGTAGATGTGTTTTCGGTAAAAGACTTCTTGTAACTACGAGAAGTTATTGGAGTTTATCATTTATAAACGTTTAGTAAACGTTTAAAATATACTCAAAGTATAAACTTGAAAGAAGCGTAGGGACAGTGAAGCACAAATTAGTACAAAAGTGAATCGAGAATATATTGACACATTGCTTCACTCACACTGTTTATTCACAGATTGAAAGAAGCGTAGGGACAGTGAAGCACAAATTAGTACAAAAGTGAATCGAGAATATATTGACACATTGCTTCACTCACACTGTTTATTCACAGGACATGTTATGTGTGAATAAACAGTGTGAGTGAAGCAATGTGTCAATATATTCTCGATTCACTTTTGTTTAAAATATACATCGAAGACGCGACACTACGATAAATAACTTAAGTAAAAAACTGTTGCATCATTTATAAATAAAAGGATAAAATTAATATATAGTCAAGGGCTATATACATCAGTGGAAAAAGTCGCATGTAAAGAAGAAAATGATGTCAAGAAATATAATTCCAAGTAAAGTAAAACGTAATTAATTATTTTATTCCATATTTGCCCAAAAGTGAAATCCCTTTTGTATCGATACCATGCCTGAGAAGTTTCACATCTCATCGCTCGCCGCAGCTGCCGGAGAGAGGATTTATAGAAATCTTTGATAACTTCATCTTCACGGCTTTTAGACGAAAGGTTCATCGCTTCTACATCAAGGTAAGGTTTGGCTTCTACATGTGTCGCCACACCGAGGGAGCGCGAAACTTTTGTGCATGTGGGGCGTAGACCTCACGAAGGGGCGAATCCAACTTCAGATATGTCACTGCACCGTGTGATATAAATCCAACCCACAAGGAGGGGAACCACTCCACGTTAATGCAGACACAATAGGTTTTTCACTGTGTAGGCTTCGGCGGCCAGTGTCCATAGTAATAATAAAGTCTTCCGGGGAACAGCAGATAACCAAGGCTTGGCCTTCCTCAGAAGACTTTATTATTACAATAGTTTTTGTCATGGTCTGTACAAGATGATGATGGAGCAAACATCCTCTTCTGGAGAGTAGAAAATAGTTAGTTCAAGTAGTTTTTAGAAAAATATACAGGAAAAATATTGCCATCTGAGTCCATAATAAGCAAGGAATACCTAATGCTGTGCTACGAAGATGCACTTCAGGATATTAGAAACTCTGTGTCCAACAAGAGAAGATAGGTTTCCATAGATGAAATGACAGATTGTATGGGAAGGAACATTACTGCATGTAATTGTTGGTATGAGGGCCGTTCAGAAAATAACCTCCGGTTGATTGCAAAAAATTCACCAAGTTAAATAAAAATATTTTAATATATACATCTTACAACTACATCTTTGCACTATTTTTCTACATAGTCTCCATAAGGATTGAGGCACTTATCGTATCTGTTCACAAGCTTTGAAATTCCTTCTGAATAAAAATCACCCGCTTGTGCCTGGAGCCAGCCTGTGACCGCATCTTTGAGCTCTTCGTCGTCATCAAACCGCTGGGACCCGAGCCATGTCTTCATATGCTTGGCGCCAGATCTGGGCTGTAAGGTGGATGGTTGACAACGTCCCACTTGAAGGACTCAAGAAGGGCTGTTGTTCTGCGAGCAGAGTGAGGACGGGCGTTATCATGCAAAAAAACCATACCGGAAGTCAGCATACCACGGCGTTTGTTCTGTATAGCCCGTTGTAATTTTTTTAGTGTTTCACAGTACACGTCTTATAACAGCACGCACTTCACATTTGGCGGAGTTTTCTATTGCAGCACACATTTCAAATGGTCACAAACACTAAACTAGCGCAGATACGACGTTCACTCGACCATGGCTTGATGCCGACTGACCTTCTGAGTGCGTGAATGCACAGATGGCGTCGCTACTCCCCCCACTATTCGCACTGTGACCAATCGGAGGTTACTTTCTGGACGGCCCTCGTACATTGAGGCATATGCACAGGCATAATGTAGTACTGTCATAATGAATTAGATTTTCATTTACTGTGCACATTGTAAATATTAATGATTCTTTTGTTTATGTTCATATATCCGGAAAAGATAAGTTTGTTTTGTGTAATTTATGAATAAATATGCAATACATTGTACTGACACAGTGTCCTTCGTGTGACTACTTTTGATAGATTACCGTTGTTCCCGTGACTTTGGTGGTATGAGTACATGCGTGACTGCATGGCACTCAACCCCCATTCCTATGTTTACAAGATGCAAGTAGCATGTAATCCGCCACTACTAACCTATTGTATTGCTGTGTGTTTGGAGGAATTTAGTAACAGTGACGTCAAAATTAATATAAAAATTATTTGTGGTTGGTTTATTGACACTCGTCACTTACTTTTTCATATATTTATGAGAGACTAGTTTCAAAGGCCCTGGCCTCCATTTTCAATCTCTTCCCAACTGGCAAATGTTGTTATCTGCTCTCTCTGGTGGTGGAACTATGAACTTTTTTGTCAAATTATCTGCTGGCGGGATTTCAAAGTTCATTACGCGATCCTTATTTTTCCAGATGAATATGTTCTCCCATGTTGTCAATCTATTTTGGTTTATCACTCCTTTTAATAATTTTGGATTTGGATCAATGTCATGGTTTTCATTCCAAAAATGAAATGCTACTGCTGACTTGTCTTCTTGTTTCAATCTGATGTTTCTAAAGTGTTCTTTGACTCTGGTTTTTAAATTTCTTTTTGTTTGACCTATGTAGCATTTTTCACAATTCTTGCAATTTATTTGGTATATTCCAGATTTGTTACCTGAAGGAATTTCATCTTTTGTTTTTGAATTTAGTAATTTTAAAATTGAGTATCTATTAGTAGGTGCCAAGATGATATTTTGTTCCTTGAATATCTTTTTAAATTTATTAAATGTTTTTGGATGATATGTGAATGAACTGAATATGCTGTTGCTTTCTTTTTCTTTAATAAATGTGGTTGTTTCCTTAATGGTTTTCTTTAGTTTAGATTTTCTAATTTTCTTCAACACCAAACTTTTGTTGTATCCGTTTTCTTCTGCTATGTGTATTATTGCTTTTTGTTCCTTGAAATATTCTTCTTTTTCCATGGGTATGTTGACTAGTCTGTGTGTAAGGCTGTTTATTATTGCATGTTTATGTGTAATTGGGTTGTGGCTATTATTTTTTATATAATTTTCTGAATGTGTTGGCTTCCTGTAAATTCCAAATTTTATTTTTGTATCATTCCTGATGATATTTAGATCCAAGAAAGGTAGTTGTCCATTGATTTCCTTTTCTATTGTGAATTTGATAGTCCTTTCTTGCAGATTGAGTAATTTTAATGCATCATCTAAATGTTTACTTGGTACAATTGCAAAGATGTCGTCAACATATCTATACCAAACCTTGAAGATCAATGGGAAGGACTTTTTAATTTGTGTTTCAAATGCACTCATAAATAAGTTAGCCAAAAAAGGTGAAAGTGGATTGCCCATTGATAGTCCTGATTTCTGCTTGTAGTGTTTTCCATTAAAGCTAAAGAAGTTTTGTTCAATGCATATTTTTGTTAGAGAAATATATTCTTCTGCTTCTATTGCTTCCATATCAATTGTAGCTAGCCATTTTTTTAACACAGTCTGCAATTTTTCTGTTGGTATGCTTGGAAATAAAGATGTGACATCAAATGAAACCAGTCTGTCATTTTTGTCCAAATTTATATCTTTGATTTTTTCTACTAAATCTAAAGAGTTTCTTAAATATGCACTTTCAAATTTTGGAAAACTATTAAATTTACTTAGTAACCATTTGGCCAAATTATATGTGGGGGCATTTATGCTACTAGTAATAGGTCTCATGCCTTTCCCTTTTTTATGAATTTTTGGCAGCCCATATACTCTTGGTAATGTTGGATTATCTACTTTAATTTTGTGCAATTCTTTTTTGTTGATTATTTTGCTCTCTTTTAGCGTTTTATTTGTGGTTTCAATGCAGTACTTTAATGGATTAGTTTCTACTTTTTGGTAATTACTGTCTTCTAACAAATCTTCCATCCTCTTTGTGTATTCTTCTTTTTCCAGAATTACTAGTTTATTTCCCTTGTCTGCTTTAGTATAAATAACCGGTTTCTTTTTAAGAGCTTTTATGATTTGGTTACTAAAATTCTTTTTTCTTTTCATTTTTAATCTCTTCTACTATTTTGGAGCATTTGTTTTTTACTGTGTTTTTACTTTCTTCATTAAGTGTTTGTGTAGCAATTTGGATGTCAGCAATGTAATCTTCAATTTGGTTGGAATAATCTACACATGTCTTTAAACCTAGATTCAGCATATTCAGTTCTGTTTTTGTAAAATTTTGGTTTGATAGGTTTACCACATTGTTTAGATGATCTTTTAGGTTATGTTTGTCTTTTTGATTTATCTTTTTAAAAGTGCCTGCTTTCTGGCATAATTTTTTTAATTTATTCTTTAACTTTGCTGTTTTTGTCTTCATTTTTCTATTAAGATATGCTAATAAATTGTTTTCAAAATTTTCCCAAAATATACTTCCTAATTGTTTGGTAAGTTTTTGATGCAAATTGTACAATTTTATTTCTAGCGTGTTTTTATTTCCATAGTGTTTATTCTTTTCTACAATTAATACTTTTCTCTCTGCTGCTTTTTGTTGTCTACTATTTTTATCAAATTTTACTACTTTTCTTACGAAATTCGGTACTACTTTTTTCTTGATACATAAATTTATAAATCTTATGTCCGCTGCAATTTTTCTTCTTTTTTCCTGTAATTTTTCTAGGTTTAAAGACATGTGTAGATTATTCCAACCAAATTGAAGATTACATTGCTGACATCCAAATTGCTACACAAACACTTAATGAAGAAAGTAAAAACACAGTAAAAAACAAATGCTCCAAAATAGTAGAAGAGATTAAAAATGAAAAGAAAAAGAATTTTAGTAACCAAATCATAAAAGCTCTTAAAAAGAAACCGGTTATTTATACTAAAGCAGACAAGGGAAATAAACTAGTAATTCTGGAAAAAGAAGAATACACAAAGAGGATGGAAGATTTGTTAGAAGACAGTAATTACCAAAAAGTAGAAACTAATCCATTAAAGTACTGCATTGAAACCACAAATAAAACGCTAAAAGAGAGCAAAATAATCAACAAAAAAGAATTGCACAAAATTAAAGTAGATAATCCAACATTACCAAGAGTATATGGGCTGCCAAAAATTCATAAAAAAGGGAAAGGCATGAGACCTATTACTAGTAGCATAAATACCCCCACATATAATTTGGCCAAATGGTTACTAAGTAAATTTAATAGTTTTCCAAAATTTGAAAGTGCATATTTAAGAAACTCTTTAGATTTAGTAGAAAAAATCAAAGATATAAATTTGGACAAAAATGACAGACTGGTTTCATTTGATGTCACATCTTTATTTCCAAGCATACCAACAGAAAAATTGCAGACTGTGTTAAAAAAATTGCTAGCTACAATTGATATGGAAGCAATAGAAGCAGAAGAATATATTTCTCTAACAAAAATATGCATTGAACAAAACTTCTTTAGCTTTAATGGAAAACACTACAAGCAGAAATCAGGACTATCAATGGGCAATCCACTTTCACCTTTTTTGGCTAACTTATTTATGAGTGCATTTGAAACACAAATTAAAAAGTCCTTCCCATTGATCTTCAAGGTTTGGTATAGATATGTTGACGACATCTTTGCAATTGTACCAAGTAAACATTTAGATGATGCATTAAAATTACTCAATCTGCAAGAAAGGACTATCAAATTCACAATAGAAAAGGAAATCAATGGACAACTACCTTTCTTGGATCTAAATATCATCAGGAATGATACAAAAATAAAATTTGGAATTTACAGGAAGCCAACACATTCAGAAAATTATATAAAAAATAATAGCCACAACCCAATTACACATAAACATGCAATAATAAACAGCCTTACACACAGACTAGTCAACATACCCATGGAAAAAGAAGAATATTTCAAGGAACAAAAAGCAATAATACACATAGCAGAAGAAAACGGATACAACAAAAGTTTGGTGTTGAAGAAAATTAGAAAATCTAAACTAAAGAAAACCATTAAGGAAACAACCACATTTATTAAAGAAAAAGAAAGCAACAGCATATTCAGTTCATTCACATATCATCCAAAAACATTTAATAAATTTAAAAAGATATTCAAGGAACAAAATATCATCTTGGCACCTACTAATAGATACTCAATTTTAAAATTACTAAATTCAAAAACAAAAGATGAAATTCCTTCAGGTAACAAATCTGGAATATACCAAATAAATTGCAAGAATTGTGAAAAATGCTACATAGGTCAAACAAAAAGAAATTTAAAAACCAGAGTCAAAGAACACTTTAGAAACATCAGATGGAAACAAGAAGACAAGTCAGCAGTAGCATTTCATTTTTGGAATGAAAACCATGACATTGATCCAAATCCAAAATTATTAAAAGGAGTGATAAACCAAAATAGATTGACAACATGGGAGAACATATTCATCTGGAAAAATAAGGATCGCGTAATGAACTTTGAAATCCCGCCAGCAGATAATTTGACAAAAAAGTTCATAGTTCCACCACCAGAGAGAGCAGATAACAACATTTGCCAGTTGGGAAGAGATTGAAAATGGAGGCCAGGGCCTTTGAAACTAGTCTCTCATAAATATATGAAAAAGTAAGTGACGAGTGTCAATAAACCAACCACAAATAATTTTTATACTATTGTATTGCGTTTTTGGCTAAACTTCTGGGCCCTATTCATGAGTAGTGGGAATAAAATATACTAATTTTATGATACCTATAGTTGCTTATTCTCAGAGTTTGTGCCTTTTCTTACCTTATGAGCTTACTATGACTATTTTGTTTTTATAATGACTTTAATAAGGTGTTTTGCCTGTCATAATTGCATTACTTTTGTTATTGGCATTTATTTTTTAATATTAGTTACTAATGTGATATTAAGTTAATATTGGAATTAATATTTTGCACTTTAAGACAGTAAGCCATTGTTATCAATGCTCATTGGATCTGAGGGTGTCAAAATATTTATTTAGGATGAACATTTGCTGGAATTTCTTCCAGTTTCTGTTTCCTAGTTGTTTTTTCATGTTATAGTTACTTTAAGTAATTTCTACAATGAAGGACCTAATATGCACATTGCCATACCTGGAAATAAGAGCACAATGTTAAAATTCAACGTGGTTCTTCTTTTATGTTCCTGGCAAATGGGAAAGCTTCCTATTTATTGTGGCACATTCACATCTCATAAGGGGGAGGATCGGTCCCCTTCAGCTGCCGTGGTGCGGGCGCTGTGAACCCCTAGTACTCGTGGTACCTCTGATATTACTAGAGGAACTTTGGGCTGAACATTCGAGCCCTGCCCTGTTGGAAGTTGTTCAGATTGGGTTGGACTCAAGGAGGCAGTGGTTCCTGATACCCGTGGGAAATCAAGTACGTCTGTTTTCAGACAGGTTGAGGAAAGCGTTAAGTTCCCGGGTGCTAGCCTGCAGAGCTAATAGTCAGTGTGCTAGATCACCAGGCACCCCAACTGAGGCTCTTCGGTAGTCTTCCCAGATGGGTTGATGCCTGTAAGTGGCATATCCACTTCCACCCTGTAATGGGGGGGGGGGCCTTGTTAGTCACTAGGTCTTGCCCCACTAGAAAGAGCCCCAGAGTACGCCCAGTGCCCCTTTTGGGGACAGCTTGGTACCTCCCAGGTTCCCGTAGGGGAAGGGATCCGTCCCATTCAGCTGCCAAAGTGCGGGCACTGCAGACCCTTAGCACTCGTGGTACCTCTGACGTTACTAGAGGAACCTCGGGCCGAACAGCCGAGCCCCTCCTTCGGGAGTTGTTCGGATTGGGATGGCTTCGAGGGGGCAGTGTGTTCCTGATACCCGTGGGAATCGGGTACGTCTTCGGACGGGATTGAGGGAAGCCATTAAGTTTCCGGGTACTAGCCTGCTAAGCTAGTAGAAGGTGTGCTAGATCACCAGGCGGCCCTACCGAGGTCATATCGGTAGTCTTCACCTTGAGTGTTGACGCGTAAGTGGCGTATCCACTTCCATCCCGTCTTGTGTCCCTAGGACCAGATGGGGGGGCTTGTTAGGTAGCTAGGTCTTGCCCTACGGAAAGCCCCACGGAGGATGCCGAGCGCCCTTTGGGACAGCTCGGATACTCCCTGGTTGAAAGAGGCCCGGGTCTTGTTCCTACGGGTTCAAGGCTAATGGGAGTAGAACCTCTGGACTCAACCTCCCAGGTAAGAAGAGAAGGCGGTTTACCATCTGCTTAGATACTTTCACTATTACTTCATTACTTGTGCACATTCACATTGAAAGATGCATATTTTAACCTTGTAATTCTCATTATAGTTTCCATACTCAGTTATTTTGATCTATTATTAATTGTTTATATTTTTTTATCAAAAGATGAAATTGAGTTTTGTAAAATTTACTCTGAAATAAACATTGATTAAAAAGACAACTGCAGGGATGCTTACTGATTTATTCAGGTTATATTTGCATTGAAGTGCTTGAATTATGGTATCATATTTTGTGGTAATTCAAATATGTCAGAAAAGGTTTTTTGAATGCAAAAAAGAGCCATAAGAATAATAGTGAACCAACCCGCACATGTGAGCTGTAGAGTGTATTGTAAGGAACTGAAAATTATAACCCTGCCATGTTTATATATGTACAAAGTTATTTTACATGTGAAAGTTAGTTTAAGTTGCTTTAAAACATATGCAGTGACACATTGGCATGATACAAGAAACAGTTCAAACCTACTACCACGTTATACAAACATTCCTTCACTTATAGTGGTACCCAACTGTACAATAAGTTACCTCTTTATTTAAAACATATTGATAACCAAAAGATTTTTAAATTGAAACTACATAAATTTTTAAGTGAAGCATGTTTTTATTCTATTCAAGAGTATTTAGAAAGTTAAGTTATATTATTATTATTATATTATTGACATTTACTCTTATACATGTTTTTTTGTAATTTCTGTATTTAAATTTTGTACTTAAATTTTGTAAATATTTTTGTTTTGACGTGTCCACAATCTTGTATGGAGATTTAAAGGATGAATAAATTAAATTGAAATGAATTGAATTTCTGGTTCAACCAGCCTTGTCTGTATCTTAACATGTCCTAAAAGTATTTAATAAATTAATATCGTGTTAATTTCAACTAGTGTTTGCCATGCTTCCACTTACCACCAATGGCCGATTGGATCTCAAGTAACTTAACAAATCACCATTCTCCATCAATTCCATTATAATGAAGTTGGGATCATTGTCTAAACACACACCAAGAAGCTGGAGTATATGTTCATGTTTAAAATTGCTCATCAGCTGGGCTTCTTTTAGGAACTCAGCCTTTTCTTGCTCTGTTGCTCCTTTTCTCAGTGTCTGAAAATGAAGATGCACTTATTTTTTAAACTGTGATTACATAAATGTATGTAATTCACTGTAATACTGCTGTTCACTTATTGTAGACATTGGCTCTATTGTAACATTTATAAGATTTGGATGGCATTTACCACAAACATGAAATATTCTGCCAAATTGGAGGATTTGTAAGAGTGACTGGTTGCATCATATTGGTTCTTCCCAAACATCGTACTGTAGTATGATAATTAAAACAAACATGAAATGTGATCAATGTAGTTTTTGCAGCAGTTGAGTTTGAAATACTATTCTTTTTCTTACCTTGATTGCAACTCTGGTTTCTACACCACCAGAGTTTGGTAAATTTCTTGCATTGCCCTCAAACACTTCTCCAAAAGCTCCACTTCCAAGAAATTTTGTTAAGGTTATTTGATCTCTTCGAATATGTGGCAGTAAAGCAATTTCTTCATCAGTAGGTACGTCAGCAGTAGTGTATAAAGCATTAGTGTTGTGAATGAAGTTTCCTCTCCGAGGGAGTTCTCTCAAAGTAGCCAGTTCAACATCAGGCCCTCTGTTGGCTGCAGTGAGAGTCATTACTTGAAGGGCTTTCTTCTCCTTTTCACGACTTTGAAACACTTGAGAGAATAAAGACAGATAATTTAGATATGCTTCTTCATGTGCAGTTGCTTTTAAAAAATAAAATAGGTAATTACAACATGCAGTTATCTATTAGATCTTACAATTTATAAAGTAAAGCATTCCAAAAGTTTGAAGAGATTTCTTAGCTACACTCCTTAAATAGATCATATTACAAGGCAACTGAAAATGACCCAACATATGTGACGATATCAACAGCATAAAAGGCTTTTGTTTACATATTGTCGCTGATCACATTGTTGCGATTGGTGCGGCCAGCACGTACAAAGGGACAGATAGTGCGATGCGGAGATAAAAGCTTGCCGAAACAGATAAGATAGATGACTGGAAGGTTCATCTTTCTAGTTAGAGAACATTCTATAAATTTCTCGAACAATGAGTAGACATATAAAAAGGAAGCCGCAACTCGCAGTAGTCAGTAGTAATTGGACTTATGTGCATGCAGCTGTGTTTTGAAAGTGAACTCTTTTGTTTGTGGTCGACGACCTTGAAGGTTTTATTTGTGTGTTATGTAATTCTGCTACCGTAAGGGTTGAACAAAATGTGTCTCTATGGAAATAAAGAGCAATTTTGAATTTCTGCAACCTGAACTTTTAATTCTACAAGCCCACAAAGTCACAATATATGGCAGCAAACAATATTAAAAGATTCCAATTTATAAGATCAATCAGTGATAGGTAATTGTTCTAATACACACAAAACATGTTGAGATAAACTTTAGAAGGTTAGAATGAGAACTGAAAAGTTCAATATCATAGCTGGGATCTTCCGCTCTGCTCATGAGTTCTCTACCATTGAACTACCATGGTAACATGTTGGCATGACTTAAATTCTCCAGCTGATTCACATCTTCCTGCAGTACCAATGAGGAAATATCATTTTGAAATCACTTATCCCAATGGCAACTTACAATTTATAAGTACTTAATTCCCAGGCTTTCGTTATACTTTTCCGCTTTATGAAAGCAATCAGCAATCTCTCTCTCTCTCTCTCTCTTCTCCCCCCCCCCCTCTCTCTCTCTCTCTCTCTGTCTCTTTCTCTCACACATACATAAATGAATACACACAGGAAATAATACATTTAAAATATTTTCTTTTGAAAATAATTAAATATTGCTGTTTTGGTATGTGATATGGACTTTTGTTACAAGCTCTCTAAACTGCATTTCCTTCCTGAAATGTAAGGGAATATCACAGTCATTTTTTCCATAAATAATTCTTGTTTCACAAAACTGTAACATTGACATTTGTTCATGCATATGCCAATATAAGTATGACTGCACATTGACGGCATATGTTCATATAAAATAAAAATAGATAGGTATTTCAATTAATCACACTAATAATTTTTTTAAAAACGTTTTTTCTTTCCGTTATAAAAGAATAGCTAACTACAAAGAGACTGTATATTTTAAGTGCATAGTGAATAAGATATTTGTTCAAGTAGTGCAATAGAAAGATTATACAAAACTCTCCATTTTTTATTAGCATACTGCTACCTTCAATAAAAAAAAAAAAATATGTATGAATCAATATGTGAAAAGGAGACTAAGAAGAATCATAAAATGTCTGAAATCGAAAAGTGAAGACAAAGATACTGAAAGATAAAAAGTATAAACTTGAAAGAAGCGTAGGGACAGTGAAGCACAAACTAGTACAAAATTGAATCAAGAATATATTGACACATTGCTTCACTCACACTGTTTATTCACAGGACATGTTTCAAGAGCTCTTGCTCCTATCCTCAGCTGATACTCGACTAGTGCAAGAATGAATTTTGAAACTCCACCACCGGACATCTTTGACAAGTACATCACGCCATCTATTGACAATACGGAGAAAGAAGAAACCACTACAACTTGCACTAGTCGAGTATCAGCTGAGGATAGGAGCAAGAGCTCTTGAAACATGTCCTGTGAATAAACAGTGTGAGTGAAGCAATGTGTCAATATATTCTCGATTCAATTTTTATACTGAAAGATTTTTGTTCCTTTATTGATATTACACAATGACTGAAGCTCTTAAGCATATTTTAATTAATGAGAGCAAAATGGAGTTCCAAAGTTACTAAGAATACTGTCACGAATGCATTGTTGAGGTGAGGCGCCACGAGGGACGAGTTCTGAGATGGACAGTGCAGTGCAGTGCTTGCCAAAACAGTGGGGGGAAGGAGATGGATTTCTGGAGAGTTTGTCTTTCTGATAGCTCTGTCTAGATTGTTTGATAACAATGGGAGCCGCCGCCTGCCACTGAAAATAGTCGGTAATTGGATGCGTGTGCGTGAACAGCTGTAAAAGTGAACTCTTTTGTGGTCGATGACCTTGCAAGTTGTATGTGTATGTGACGTAATTCTGCTACTGTAAAGGTTGACAAAGTGTATTTCTATGGAAATAAAGAGCAATGTTTAGTGTTTGTAACCTGGACTTTTAATTTCACTAACCCACAAAGTCACAATACTAATAATTTTTAGAGTATTATTTTTTTAGAAAAAAAAAAAAAAAAGGACAAATCTGAAGTTCTTTTCAGAATGACACCATTTTATCTCAATCCCATCTTACTAGGATTTCTTTAGAAATTTTGTAGTTTATAAGTCATAATTATTGGAAATTATGTTTTGCAACTTCTTATTTATTAGTTAATTGTAAATAATATATTCCCTTAGATTGGTTTTATGGATCTTTCTTACAGATCACAAGGGATATATTTAATTTCTTCATGGATTAAATATTTCTGATTGAGAGTTAGTTTGAAATGTCTTACCATACATGATAAACATTCCCGTGACACAAAGAGCCATCACCACAATAGGAATAGCAATGCTGAGAACAATGCCCAGTTCTTGTTGTTCTGCTAGCATGGCAGCTTCCGTAAAGTCAAATGATTTGCTTGTTGTGCTGAAGTTGCTCCAGCCATATTTATTCATCGACCTCACTCGGAAAATGTATTTTAAACTCGGACTGAGATCAGTGATGATCCAGTAGTTGTCTGTAAAAACAAAATAAGATAATAATTATTGTGCTTATAGCATAGAATTAAAATGAATATATTTTTCATCAGAAACAATACTGATAGTTGTTTTAACATAAACTATTTCAAACTGGACTGGAAATTATATATCCTATTTTCAAAATAATTATTAATTTTATACTTTTCTTTTCTTATTATCGTTTATCTATACTCCATCTGAAATGTTGATATTGAAGTTTTATTGGAAATACATGCTCTGAAGCTCCCTGAATCCAAAGGAAAAGCATTTTGTTAAAAAGGTTTGTAAGTGTATGTGTGTGTGTATCTGGATATATCGTGTGCAACAAAACTACCCCCAAAATAAATAAAAAGAAAATGTCATTAAATAACAAATGCCTTCAAAAAATACAATAGAAAGATTTTCAAGGAAATCCTTCCACTCCAAGTTATCTCTTACATGGAAAATTTTTAACTATATTCTCTTTTCTTAAAAGGGCTGTAATTATTTTGATTAAAATGCTATATGCAGGGCCAAGTGGAGGGGGAACGCGGATGTGCACTTCCCTCCACTAATTTTTGGAGGATGACACAATTCCTTTACTAATATTATACTTTTTTTAATTCATGACCTTTCTTAATTTGACATTCTATTAAATGAATTAGATGAAAAATCAGTTTTGTGGTGTGTGTTAAGTGGAGTATGGGGGAGAGAAAGTGTATATGTGACAATAGTGTATAACCCGCCAAATACCTCGGAATTCTATGACCCACAGTTAATTGTTAAGATGAGACAAAACACGGAAGAAATATTTAACAGAGGCATACATAAAGGATTTCTTATAATGAGTGATTTCAATGCAAGAGTGGGGGAAAATCAACTGCTATTAATAGATTTTGAAGGGGAATTAAATGGGTTAAGAAAAGAGGGGGAGAAAAGAAGGAGCAAAGATAAATGTATTAACAATGAAGGTAAGAAACTAATAGAATTTTGTGAGGAGAATGATTTGATGATGTGCAATGGGGTGAAAGGAAAATGACAGTCTAGGGGAGTTTACTTTTATGAATATAAATCGTCAAAGTGTAATAGATTATTTTCTATAATGAGTGAAAAAACTAGGAAAAATTTAATTGAAATTGGGAACGTTTTGGACAAAATAAGAGCAAAATGTTTGAGGAAGATAATTAAATATGATGAAAATGATGATGAAGTATTTTAGACAAGTTGCCAATAGGGATCCATTAGCTCGACAACCTCAGAGTTTGAGTCTATTGGGCCCAAGGGTAACCAGCAACTCAGTGTAGTAATAAGTATGTAAATATATGATAATGTGTAATTGAAATGGAAATAAAGATTATTTACTTACTAATATGACATTGAAAATACTTCAAAAATACAAAATATATAATTAAATTCAAAATACATTAAAATAGTGTTTATGACTATTAACGGATCTCCAGTACATATATAGAACCCAGAGGATTACATAAAAGAATGGATAAAAAGACGTACGCATGCTGAAGACAACCAAAGCAAGAAGGCGAATCTACAAGTGCAGAATTCTGATCGGTTCTCCAGCATCTGGAAAATTTTTTAGGTGTGCGTCTCCCACTTTTTGTTTGTTTGTTAGGAATACGGCCCTGGCTATATGACAAATAAAATGTATAGGTATCTTAAATTTTCTGGGAATAACCTGTAAAGTACTTTTCATTGGGAGTGAATTTTGTATAAGTTTGTTTAGCAAGTAAACCATAAGAGATAGCACAAAAATGAATCGAGAAGATATTGACATACTGCTTCACTCACACTGTTTTTTCACAGGATATGTTCCAAGAGCTTTTGCTCTTATCATCAGCTGGAACTCAACTCAGTCAGGTCGAGTTCCAGCTGATGATAAGAGCAAAAGCTCTTGGAACATGTCCTGTGAAAAAACAGTGTGAGTGAAGCAGTATGTCAATATCTTCTCAATTCAATTTTCTGCTAAGTTGAGCTTCACTGTCTCTGCGCTTCTTTCAATTTTATACTTTGCATAAGAGATAGACCAAAGCTTTTTGAATAAAAATGTATATCTCATTAAAGCATAAAATTTATTACAAATAATTTTTTGTTGCATTTCACATTTCCCAGATATTCTTTGTTGTTGGTTTGAATAACAAACAGGGTACCAGAGCAAAGAGTAAGAGTTTCTTACCTGAACCATTGTAATACACTGTCCACCCTTCCCCATCATTATTGTCTGTTTCTATTTCATTTATGCTGGGATCGTATTCCTCTGAAGTATACTCAGCTTCTCTCTTTGCACGTTTTGCACCTTCTATTCTTCCTTCCAAACTATAGAGCTCTATGTGAGCTCCATTTTCTCGTGAGGGTTCCCAGGTAACTTGATATACATCTCTTCTCAAATGCTGGATTACAGGCATCCCCGGTGGACTTGGACAGTCTCCTATAATGCAAGTACAATGTTGTCATAACCAGAACATGAACATCTGTCAATGTACCCAAGAAAAAGACACTACTCAAGAGAAAAGTTCCACTGAATTTTAAAGTTAGGAATATGAATGCAAGCAAAGATAAACAAGGGTTATATACAAGTAGAATGGCTGTTTAATAAACATAAACCTCAAAAAGAAGCAGTGGCATTATTTAGACTTAAACTAGTCCTGGCGGTTTAGAGTATGCTTCTCAAAATAAATATCTCCACATAGAAGGGGTGAACACTCAACTACAATAATGTATTCTTTACATTCTGCATTTGTATGCAACCATTAATATTGCAATATGAATATGATAATTAGAACTTAGTGTAATAGATACTAAAACACATAAAATAGGCACTAAAACTGATTCAAAATAGTTGCTAATATTGGCCCTATTGTAGCAATAAACTCTGAAGTAGACTCAATCATTTTTTCATATTCCACTTGAAACATATTTTAACATAACCGAACAGTATAGAAATATGAAATATCAAGCAGCCACATACCGTACATTATGTTTACTAAATTGTACTATTATCTTAATGGAGTACAAATTGTAAGCATTATTTCTTTAAATGAGTAGAGCCAGACTGAAAAATTCAATGCCATAGTCTGGATTTGAAACACGAATCTCCTGCTCTCCGTGCGGTTGCTCTAAACCACTGAGCTACTATGGCCAACATGCTGACATGACTTAAATTCTCCAACTGACTCGTATGTTTCCCGGTAGACCACTGGGGGTTCTCATATGCTATGAGACACACACCTTTTGTGGCGACTTACTATACCATAAGTACTTAAGTCCCAGGCTTCGCAGTTAAACCACTATGTTATACAGGTAAATTGATGGAAATAATCATTTCTTCCACTCTAGACGCGTGTAGGCTATGGTTTGAATTAATAGAGCCAGACTGAAAAATTTAATGCCATAGCCGGAATTTGAACCACAGATCTTGCGCTCTCCATGTGTTTGCTCAAACCAACTGAGCTACTATGGCCAACGTCCCGACATGACTTAAAACTCATAATCACTGACAATTTTCACTTGATAGATGCATTTTACTTGTGTGTACTTTCCTCAAAGATCCACCAAACAACACTGAGCACCATAATTTCTTGTCTTCCTCACTTCCATGTCACCTATGTACATACACACATTGCCAGAAATTACCTCTATTTGTCATCTTATAGGTATTGCCAACATGACATTAAATTCTCCAACTGACTTGTGTGTTTCCCAGTAGACCACTAGAGGCTCTCATATGCTATGAGATACGCACCTTTTGAGGCGACTTACTATGCTGTAAGTCATGTCGGCATGTTGGCCATAGTAGCTCAGTTGGTTAGAGCAACCACACGGAGAGCGGGAGATCTGTGGTTCAAATCCTGGCTATGGCATTGAATTTTTCAGTCTGGCTCTACTCTTTCAAACTAAATTCACACTAAAATTGGAATAAAAAATACTCCAAGTAACTGAACATAACTTTGGTTTCATCAGTTAATTATTAATTTACTATTTGTTCCAGTTATAAGACTTTCTAGTTGAACTTACCTAGAGTTTCATATTTAAACCTGCCATCTGAAGGCCAAATGTAAGCAGTTGGAGACTTAGGATAGATGAGAGAGAGCCTAAATATGTAATGAGTCTTTGGTAGCAAGTTCTCTACATGATATACATTCAAGCTTCCAATGCTTTCTCCATTCAGCAAGCTGTACCATTCAATTGAACCTTCTTCTTGATATTGGAGTGTGTGCCTAAAACAATTTTGTATGCATTAAACTTCTAGTGAAAGTATTACATCATAAATATTTAGATTTATCCTATTCTGTTAAACATTATTTTACAGAATTTTATAAATGTACAATTGCTTTAAAGCACTTATCCTATATTAACTTATCCTATATTTTTGTTATATTAACACTGTACTTACAATCTAGATAGAGTAAAGGAGGTTATACCAAGCATTGATTAAGCTTTAAAATGAAATGAAATAAAAAGTCTGTAAATCCCTTGAGGTCAAAGGTATCCTGCTGTCAGGGAGTAGCAATTGGGAAGCTCATTAGGGTTGCAACTCCTATACTGCATCCGTCTTAAGAAACACACTTTTTGTATTACTTTGCGCCCATGTGCACAAGTGTGACAGTCGACAGTGACACTTTCGCCCATGTGTTATGCCATATTACATTCGAACAAGTTGCATGCACAAGAGTAGCTTACCTGTTGGTTTTGTTTTGTAGGTTTTGTTTTATTCACAGGAAAGTGTGTTTCTTAGGACGGCAGGAGTATAGGAGCCTTGTGCAGTTACTGCACTCAAGTAACAATGCACTTTTGTCCTTAGCACTGTCATTGTTTACTTCACATACTTAGCACATGATACATGCACACTTTTAGTTTATAGCACCTGGATACCTACTTCATCCAGTAGCCTCCATATAGTTTTACTCTTAGCTTGTGTTGTACATCGCGTCCCAGCTTTCTTTTGGAAGCTGTCAGCCCATCTCATCTTTGGTATGATAACTTCCAAAAAGGATAGCTAGGACACAGTGGTCAATACAAGCTAAGAACAGAACTATATGTAGTATGTCCATAAAAATGAAATGTATTATGAATACTGGCCCTCATTACACTGGGCAACAATGAAAATGTTTTGGGCTTAAAAATAGTGAATCTACATGTATTTCCATCTGCTGAATTCAAAAATCACCATAAAAATGCTAGATTAGCTCTGGTTTTGAAGATAAAGTGACATTTCATTTTTTAGAGTGAAGATTTTAAATTTGGGGGATTTTTTTTTGGGAGTTGGCACACCTGTCAAAATACCATAGATGATAACTACAAGCATTTGGTGACAGTGCTCCTGCAAAAATACCATAACCTTGGATGCAACATGTCCCTTAAGATCCACTTTCTCCACTCCATGATGAACATGGGGAGAGATTCCATCAGGACATTTCTGTTATGGAACAAAGATATCAGGGTCGTTGGAATGAAGTAATGCTTGCGGATTACTGCTGGTCTTTGTATAGGATTTCTGCGGAACTCCATCACAAGAGACAAGCTAAAAGACGAAGTCATGATTCTCTTCAGACACGACCATCTGCGAAGTATTTTTCCAGCAATTTAGAACTCTTAGCATATAATTACCAGTTAAAAAAATCAAATGCACTTTCATTGTTGTTAGCATGTATGTAATTAAAATGTATCCTTTTCTCTCAATCCGTTAATATGTAATACGTCCACTTTGTGTATATCATAGATACTAGAGCTAATAAACATTTTTCATTGTCATATTTGTTTTTCTCAACCCAAAATTAGTAGGAATTGCCTCATGAAGTGCTCGAAACATTCAAAAATTATTTTTTTGCTGCCCAGTGCATCAGCTGTAAGTTTTAATATTGCTGTATTTCAAATAATTTATGTTACTTAGTTGATGTAAGGCCTTAGATTTTCAATGAATATCAAATGCAAGCAAGCACATATGCACACACACACACACACACTCACACTCTCCCCCTCTGTCTCTCTTCTTTCCTTATAATATTAGTATAAAGCACTTACCTCTCAATGCATACATTCTCCGATGACGACCAAGATACATTGAGGGCATAAGGTGTAGCATGTAACAGAGTAATGTTGTTAGGTTCAGGGAAGGTCTCTATTTTAACTCCGTCACTGTCACTGTATGTCTTGCTGTTTTGTGAGTTAGCACGAACCTAAGAATTAAAATTACACAATATGTTTCAATCAAAGAATAATTTATGCAATATAAGTCTCTATATACTTAATTATCACAAGACATATTTTCAACTTTAAGGGCATGCAAAAATAATGTTTCATATTTAGAGTTTTATTGAGCACTTTAACTAGTTATATGTGTATTTCAAGCTGAATTTCATTTAATTTTGTTAAAATTAAATCAGGGTTTAAGTTCACCATGTTCTTGGTTCAAAGCTATAAATTGTGTTTAATAAGACCTGGCGACGAATATGTTCGAGATGTTCTGGGAAGCAAGCCAGGTGGAAAGTTGATTAGAAATCAACGTTTTGGGAGCGTACATCTCTCCCATCATCAGGATATTTTAATAAATGTTATAACCACAAATGTATCACTGGATATAACACAAATATAAACAAAGACAAAACACTATCAATACTCGCCTTACTGAACAAAAGACTGTTTTCAGTAAATTAAATGGCAGATAAGGAGTTGGCATGAGTATAGAAAATTAATTCAGTCAAAGGAACGTAACTACTTAACTTGATGATCAAGCTGTATAGATCTGTGCCTCTTAAGCTGACGGATTTCCATTTTTAAGGCCTGTTTCCAAGAGGAGCTGAACTGAAATCCAGCATCACAATTAAGCGTGCTCCTCTCGGAGGAAATGGCCAAAGCCTCCTTAACTCTCCGCTCCCAGTAACTGTTGCATTTTGCCAAGATGGTCATCTCCTGAAAATTGGTTCTATGGTCATTATCAAAACAATGTTCTGCCAGCCCAGACCTCTCAGGTTGCATTAAACGAATGCTCCATTTATGTTTGTTTATTCTGGTAGCGATGCTCCTTCCGGTTTGTCCTATAACCGGTATCCCACATTCACAGGGAATGCGGTACACTCCCGGAACTTGGAAGTCCAGTATGTCTTTCCCTGGGCTCAACAGATGTTTAATCTTCGGAGATGACTTGTGGATGATCCTGATAGTGTTGATAGTGTTTTGTCTTTGTTGATATTTTTGTTATATCCAGTGATACATTTTGTGGTTATAACATTTCTTAAAATATTGTAACGATGGAAGAGATGTACACTCCCAAAACATCTATTTCTAATCTTTTTTTCACCTGGTTTGTTTCCCGAGAAGATCTCAAAAAAATTGTGTTTGATAGAATTTCTGGAGTCAACATGAAAAATTCAATGCCATGGCTGGGATTTGAACCACGCATCTCCTGGTTTCCGTCCAGTCGCTCTAACCCATTGAGCTACCATGGCCAACTTGCCATCATGACATTAAATTCTCCATTTGACTCATATTTCCCCAGTAAACCACTAGGGACTCTCGTATTTGAGATGCACCGTTTGTGGCGACTTACTATCGTAAGTACTTGAGTTCCAGGCTTCATCATTTAACTCTTATTATTTTAGTTGATTGATGGAAATTAACCATTTCTCCACACTAGCCGTATATAGGCTAAGGCCATGCTAAGGTCTATTATATGGCTAGTATGGAGAAATGATTAGTTTCCATCAATGAACTAAAATTGAGTTTACATTTAGAAAAAACAACAGTTATGAAATTCATCACTTATGTATCTCAAATCTCCAATTCTGTAATTCATCTAAGCTGCTGATCATATTAATGAACCTATATGCAGCCTTGATTGTGAATTTATATATGACTTCATTTCTAGTTTTAACAACAACTTATTGATGTTTATTTTGTTATATCCTCTTTGTAAGTTGTAATTTATTTCTACAAGAATGTTTGTATTATTGTTTTCCTTATATTTCTTTCAAAAGTATCATATATGCCCTCACCCATATGAGATATGTTTGTCCTGGGAGAAGTTTTCTAAGATCAGTCTTCCAAATATCTTTCATTGAGTCTCCATCCATGACAACCTGTTCACTTTTCTGGCGCACTCCAGCAACCATCCCCTCTGTCCTCCAGTGTACCTCATACCATACAGTTTCATCATTCAGTTCTTGTGGAGGAAGCCACTGAACTTCAACCATTGTAGGATTCAGCACTTGAACTGTAACGTTCTGTGGAGGTGATGGAGCTGTAAAATAACAAATACATGCTCAAGATATTTGTAGTTGCTACAAGAGAAACTGTTAATAATTTGTGACAATGGGTAGTCATTCTTGTACTATAGTTAACCTATTTGGAATTTAAATTAAGGACAGTGAATCGATGTTAAACACTCCTATTGCTCCACTTATCAAATTACTACCAGAACATGTTTTGAGGGTGCATTGTCCCCATTCTGAGTTACTGGTTGACAAAACAATGATTATCTGATCTGTAGCAAGATATGGTGATCAGCAAATCACTGGATTTCTCTAGCTGGGTCATTTGGTTAACCACTGGTTTACCTAGAATACGTTTTGTTAGGACGTTCCTAATATCAACTGAGGATTTCAGTTAATTGATGGAAATTAATCATTTCTTCACACTAGCCATATATAGGCTAAGGTTTTTGATGAATAGAGTGAACATGAAAAATTCAATGCCATGGCTGGGATTTGAACCACGGATCTCCTGGTTTCCGTCCAGTCACTCTAACCCATTGAACTACCATGATCAACGTGCTGTCCTGACATTACATTCTTCATTTGACTCGTATATTTCCCCGGTAAACCTCTAGGGCTCTCGCATCCGAGATACACCGTTTGTACTTGAGTTCCAGGCTTCATCATTTAACTCTTATTATTTTAGTTAATTGATGGAAATTAATAATTTCTTTACACTAGCCGTATATAGGCTAAGGTTTTTGATAGATAGAGTCTCTCGTTGATATATAGAGTCTCTTTTTGATAGATAGAGTATATACAAAAATAAACATACTTTGGAAGGTAAGTGTAGTAATCATTGCTCAGTACAAAGTTGTTTTCCAGTTGATTTAATCTAACTCTAAACACAAAGTAGAAGGAAAATATTACCATAATGATTAAAACAAAATATGTTTTATTTATAAATAATAAAATTATCTACGAAACTGTATATATGAGAGATATATAGTTTTTGAGGAAAAAATATAAATTTTATTGTTACTGAATGGACGTAACAAAAAATGTAATTACCACCAGCAGCAGTCTGGAAGATTACAGGTGGGCCTCGCAAGGGTACTAGGCCTTCCAAGTCACTATAGTAATTTTTAAGGGACACATAAAACACATAGCTGGAAAATGGTTTTAAATTTGGTACTTCCAGTATTTGTTTGTAGGTTACCTGAAACAAAGAAGACAGCTTTTTGAGCATAGTAGTTCTAGAAACAGATGGAATAAGAATTTAGGACTTTTCAACAAGAATATTGCAAAATTGCAATATTGTGAAATTGCACAAAAAAGTAAAGAAATAATATTAAACATCATAGTGGCATAAAAAGTGCGAAGGACTTAGGAAAAATTGCCAGCATCACATATTAGAAAGAAGAGCCCTTGATGCTCCATATAAGGCTAATATTTACCTAGAACACGTTTTGTTAAGACTTTCCTATCATCCTAACATATGGATATAAACAACATTAGCTGAGGATGTTTGGAAGATCCTAATGAAACATGTTCTAGGTAAAAGGTAGCAATACATAGAGCATCGATTATTAGTTTGACTTAAAATTATATTCCCAATTATTATTTCATTTATAAATTATCAGTGTTTGTTACCTGAAATGTATACACATATGCACTTTTTTATAAAAATTCTCAAAACATGCATGCACTGGTAAAATCTCTATTTCAAATTTTTGGGTCAAAAGCTAAACTTTCTCTACCTCCTAGAGAAGGTGCTAAAGAAAGTAATATGAATACAAAAGATAGTAGAAAGTAGATCCCTTGACTAGATAAATGCAACTACATTACTTGGATAATTAACTTTTTTTACTCAAGCACCTTTATCATTATATGTGCTACTATTATTTTTAGACTTAACAAAAGCATACAATGTTTTAGATCATGAAATACTACTCAGGAAATTAAATAAATATGGTTTTAGGGGTATTATGAATAATTGGGTTAAATCCTATTTAAGTGATAGAAAACAGTTTTTAGAACTTCAGTTTGAAAATAAAGGAAAATTAAATACAGTTCAGTCCAAAGTGAGAGAAGTTAAGCGAGGAGTTCCACAAGGATCAGTCCTGGGCCCCTTGTTATTTCCGTTGCATAAATGATTTGCCAACTGCCATTAATTCCACAGATGTTATTTTATTTGCAGATGACACTAACATCCTAATAAAAGGAAACAATCAAGAAAGCGTACAGACCAAACTCAATGATACTCTATGTAAACTGTACACATGGTTTCAGACGAATGAACTAATTATAAATAAGGATAAGACTCAAAGTATAAACTTGGAAGAAGCGTAGGGACAGTGAAGCACAAATTAATACAAAAGTGAATCGAGAAGATATTGACACATTGCTTCACTCACACTGTTTATTCACAGGACATGTTTCAAGAGCTCTTGCTCCTATCATCAGCTGATACTCGACTAGTGCAAGTTGTAGTGGTTTCCTCTTTCTCCGTTTTGTCAATAGATGGCGTGATGTACTTGTCAAAGATGTCCGGTGGTGGAGTTTCAAAATTCATGACTCTATGACGATTTTTGTTGATGAGTCATGAATTTTGAAACTCCACCACCGGACATCTTTGACAAGTACATCACGCCATCTATTGACAAAACGGAGAAAGAGGAAACCACTACAACTTGCACTAGTCGAGTATCAGCTGATGATAGGAGCAAGAGCTCTTGAAACATGTCCTGTGAATAAACAGTGTGAGTGAAGCAATGTGTCAATATCTTCTCAATTCACTTTTGTATTAAGGATAAGACTATTGCCATTTCATTACATACTTGCCAAAATAGAAATGTGGTCAAACCTCCAATAGTATTTGATAAAACAGCCATTAGCTACAATAATGAAACAAAATTTTTGGGATTACATATGAATGAGAACATGAAATGGACCACACATATTCAACATTTAATAAATAAACTGAGTTCCATCATTTGTTATTTGCTTAAACATTTGAAAAGCTTAATAAATTTAGCAGCATTGAGAAGTATATATTATGGTTACTTTCACAGTCAGTTACAATATGGGATAGTGTTCTGGGGGGGGGGGGGGGGGGGAAGGCAGATAGAGTCTTTAAACTTCAAAAAAGAGCGATAAGGATACTAAGTGGAGTGGATAACAGAACATCTTGCAGGCCATTATTCAAAAAACATCAAATATGACCTCTAGCATGTATGTATATTTTGGAATTAGTGATCCATGTAAAACAAAATAAACTACAAATACAAAATTACAAAAATGCAGATATTCACAAATACAATACACGTTAGAAAGATGACTTTCACATTCAAAGTTGTAGAACGGAAATCTTCAGGTCTAGTGCTATCAATAAAGGTATAAGATTATACAACAGGCTACCAGAAAATATTAAACAAATGAAGAGCCTTATACATTTTAAAAAGGGAGTAAAACTCTTTTTATTGCAACATTCATTTTACTCTGTAAATGAGTTTTTAAATGTTAATTAGTTTTAAGTGATTGTAAAAAATGACAATAGCCATTAATGTAATTTTTATACTATGACGTGTCTGATATCAAGCGAAAGCACAAAATAAATTGAATTGAATTAAATCATGAAGTAAAGTAAACTCCACATTTGTGAACAATTACTTTTATATAGCATTTCTCTATGGTCTTTATATAGTTTATATTTATTTGCTTTTTCTACTTTAGACTTTTGTTGGATTCTGTATCTGTTAGAGTTTTTAGTCTTATGTAACTTTTTATATTTATCTTTGTATCTTGAACTGACATGTCCTACAACATATGTATTATGTTCCAAAGGATGAAATAAAATACAATACAATAATACCTGTGGCAAAGTGTGGCATGACATTCAGCGAAGCAGCTCCTGTCTGCAGCTTGTGGACTTGGGTTTGAAACTCGTTGCCTATATACAGGTAGCACTTCCATAAATGTCATACCACACTCTGTCCCTGACTAATACTAACATATTATGTAGATACTTACAAGCTTTGAACAATAGTCTATGCTGCTCATACAATCTGGTTCTTCGGTATCCAGGATCTGGCCATATTCTACCATATATTCTACAGTTGCAAGTGAGATATTGTCACATTCTGGCAGTCTTTTGGCTTCAGGGAGTTCCAGTGTTATGGACGTATCACTGTGACTTTTAAATGCTACAGTGAGAGGAGCCTGAAGAGGTGACAAACATTTGGGTACTGCAAAGCAAATATTACTGTTACAACAATGGCTAACACATTTGGATTTTACTATGTAAAACAGGCTTCTGTGCTCTAGTAGTAATGAGCCAAGATGAACTTGAAAGCTTCAGAACTATATGTTTAATAAGTAATTTTTATTGGAAAACTAAACATATAAGTATATATACATATGCATATATTTATACTCATATGAAAAAACAACCTTGGTAGCATAGATGATAGCATGTCTGCCTCATGTTCAAAAAGTTCCAATGTTTGAATCTCAGTGATGCGAGTTACCTAGATTTTCTGAAAATTGCCCTTTTTAAGTTTGTACAACTGCTGAACTAAAAGAGATAGGCCTGCTTCACAAAAAATTTACATTTTATTAAAACATGCAATTTATGTCAAACTTTTTTGTGTCATTAAACATTTCCAAGATATTTGTTGCACCTGTTTTTAATTAGCCAATACTTAACTTATATTTGTAAAAATACTTTATCTACATGTTGTGAAAAATATAATCATCTAAAATCAGCAAATTCTGTAAATTTGGACCAAGTGCTGAGTGTTATAATTGCAAGATGCTGTGCAAAAATGATCAATATTTTTTTCCGAAAAACTATAATTTGCAGTGACAATTTATACTGTAATCCAAAAAGAATATTTCATACCATTTTATATCTACTGAGGACAGAAATGAGTAAGCCATCATCAGAGTTTGTGTAATTTATCTACTTTTATGGATAGAAGCATGTAAGCACTTCAGAGAAAATCCAATTCTATGAAGCTGTAGCTGAATTACCTGGATAGGGCTGCAAATGTGCCCCAAGTGCTGCTATCCGCTGTACTCCTGTTATATTGAGAGCAGTAACTCCATTGAACAAACTTGCCATCATAACATCTTCTGTTGTTTTAGCTACTGAATATACCCTTCCTTCAGTTGCATTAGACCAATACAAAAGACGGTTATCAGTTGTGATTGATGTGGGTGGCAAACCTGTCAAGTAAATACAAAAATGTAATTTTTTTCATTTGTAACCCTGTTTTCAAAATAAAAAAATAAAAAAAAAATTGTTGATGCATAATAATCACAAATTTTCCACACTTTATAGCTTTTCTACAAATTATTCATACAAAAGATTATGTTTCTAAGTAAACTCTTCCTGTTAATTATGATGGATATTCCCAGAAATGATTTCAGTATGTTGTGAAGATACCAAAGCAGGAATCAATTATACAGGATGTTTCAGAAATACTTTTACAAACTTCGGGTATGAGTTTCTCACACCAAAAGAAGGAAAAAAGTTCATATGAACATGTCCCACAATCCTTTGTTTTCTCGTTAGGAGGTGTTCAACACAGTGGTACACTTATAACACACAAAACTCATAACAAATGCTCGAAATGTCTTCCTCTTGCTTCTATGCATGCCAGTGCTCATTGAATCATGGAATGTCGCAGCCTTTCAAAAACTTTGGGATGGTGGCAAATGGTTTCACACGCTTTCATGACAAATCGATGAAGCGTTTCTGCATCTGGGATGGCAGCTATATAAACAAATGATTTAAGATACCCCCAGAGGTAAAAATCCAAAGGATTGAGGTCGGGAGAACGTGCAGGCCATGGAACTGGTCCTAAGTCACTAATAAGCTGATGATGAAACAGTTTCGAAAAAGTTATTCATTTTGTAAAAGGATGTGAGTGAAGTTACAAGTTTCAAAAGGTATGACTCAATTTTAGTCTTTATAGATGGTCCTCCTCTGTCTATCCATTGGTCATGGTAGACCAGTCAGTGCATCTTGAACAATGCAACTAAAATATGCCTGAGCCCCATCATGCATAAGCCACATGCTTTTTACTATTTTCAGGGGCACATCTTCATGAAGTAGGTGAGGAAGAGTATGCTGAATAAAGTCTCTGTAGACAGCACCAGTAAGATGTGCTGGTAAAACGTATGGACAGTCGCCTACAATGCCAGCCCACACATTCTGACTAAACTGTTGCTGATGTCTAGCCTGAAGTTCAGCATGAGGACTGCAATCTACCCATACATGTACGTTGTGGAAATTACTAATTCCATCTCTCCCAAATGTTGCCTCTTCTGTGAACAAAACTAACGAGACAAACAATGGATTGGCTGTTTGTGCTACAAACCATCGGCGAAAGTTATCTCGTGGTGGATAATCGGCATGTGAAAGGCTCTGCACACATTGAATATGATATGGATACAGGAGCTGCTCGTTAAGTACCCTCCATGCTATCACGTGTGATGTACCAGATGCCACAGCCAATGTCTTGTACTGATACCTGGATCATCTTTGACACACTTTAACTCTGTTCTTCACGTTCTGATTATGAACAACTCTTGGTCTTCCTCGATCAATAGTCCATGGTGCAACAGTTCCTGTTTCAGCAAGGTGACGATAAACAGCAACAAAGGTTGGATGACTCGGTTGTCTTCGGTCTGGAAACTCCATCTGATAGAGCTGTGTGCATCCATTACCATTTGCGCAACCATACATAAAAATAATGTCTGCGAAATGAATATCCAGGCATGGGGAACAAAACACATGCAGTTAACTCATTACATGTACACAACTGAAACGTTGAAGACAGACTGATAACAAACATAAACAAGTCTCCATGGCAACACTAGCCACCATCAAACTAGCCTTAGCTTACATCTTAATTTGTCTCTAATTCTATCAGTTAGTAGTTATATATGAACAGTTTTGAAATATGTTATATATTATGATTTTCCTTAATTCTTTGAGGAACAAAACGCTATTTATAAAACCTAAGTTCTATAAGTAAAATTTAATATATTGCTATATTTATTAATAATCAAGGCTTCGCGGTTGATCAGCCGTGTCGCTGATCACCCGCGAAGCCTTGATTAGTAATGTTCGCCGTGAAAGCTTCAAGTCTTACATATTTATTAATGCCAGAATAAAACCTATTGTTTTATTATTACCTGCTTCTGTGTTAATAGTTGCATTCACCAGAAGAGTGCAATGACATCCATCTACTTCTGCTAAGTAAACATGATTCTCCCAGCCATCGACCCAAAGCACCTTAGGATTTGAGAAATCTATTTGATCAATTGCCATAGCTTTCCCAACCGAAGGATTTTCAGGACACGTGCAGTCTGTTGTGTGAGAATCATCTCGTCTGAAAAAAGCAGTTTTAAAAACTAACTTTGAGAAGTAGAAGAAGATAAATTATAGGAATTAAAGTTATTACACTCACCGTGGTTCAACGTATACATATATGTTTAAGGAGAAAATTTCCAAAAATTACATTTTTAGTTATTTTTGCACTCCTAAAAAGTGGAATTTCCTCTTTATTTTGATACATACGAGAGCTGATCAACAAAGACTGAGACTGATTTTTTTCACAGATGTTTATTACTGCAATTCAATGTTTATATGATCTTTTTCAACTAGTCCCATCCTATTTCAATGCACTTTTTATAGTGTCTCTGCCAGTCCTTGAACACGTGCTGCAGACCATTCTTTGTCAGGTCCTTGAGAATCGCCTCACTTTTCTTGAGCACTGCTTCAGAGTTCTCAAATCATATACCCCTAAGCTTTACCTTTAGTGATTGGAATAAAAAAGTCACAGGGTGCAATATTGAGGCTATAAGGTGGATGTGGTACACAGGTAATGTTGAATCGCACCAGAAACTGGATGACTTGATTTGCGATGTGAGGCCGTGCATTGTCATGATGATGTGGCACTCAACGAGCACAAACTCGGGTCATATGGAGACGGTCATGCATAATTGTAAACACACTGCCATATGAAATTCTCAACACTTCACTGAGGTTACGTAATGTTATATGCCGATCCTCTCTGACAATCACAGCAGCTGTGTTGATGTTGACTTCAGTCACAGCAGAAGCCGAAACACCAGGTGCACCTTGTTTAACACTGACAATCGGCCTTCTTTGAAGTCCTTGAATCACCTAAACACTGTTCCACGAGATAGTGCATCTTCACTGTACACTTGCTTCAGCTTTTCATAAGTTTTGGTGGCTGTATGGTTTAAAACAAAAGCAGAATTTGATTGCGCTGTACTGCTCCTCTTGCATCACCTCCACTGTCTGGTATGCGAAATGCACGTAGGGTCTACAAAATAGAGCATTACTACCAACCTACCAATACAAGAGTGCTGCCACCTACCGACATTATACATAAAAACCTGCTCATTTCAAATATTTATATTACAGATACAAAACTATCACTGAAGCTACAGGGAAAAATCAGTCTGTCTTTGTTGATCAGCCCTCGTATTTTATTATTTTAGGCACAGTATTTTTTAGATATATTTATTTATTTATTTATTTATTTATTTATTTATTAAATAATTTTGTATCTGCCAGTTTGTGCATTCTGCACATAAAAAGCAAAACTTCACATTGGAACAGAGAGGTAAACTTTAGCCCATCTTTAGAAGAAACTTTTCTCTACAAGTTGCCACTACCATTAAGTATGGTAGATTATGTTGATCATAATTTGGATTGTTTCTTTACAAATATTACAAGTTTGTTTCCTCCATGTTTGTTTTTAAATGTTTTTCTTTGAATGATATATTCAGGTATAATTGATCTGTTTTCTCGGGTACTGTTGAAGAGTAGCTAAATTAAGTTTTTCAGATAGAAAAAAACTTCAAAGAGCTATTGTGTATGTACTTTGGTATTTATAACATGGTTACTTATTTTTTAAACAAATAATTGCAATACATTTTAATAAAGATTGGCATAGCTAAGAAAATAATGATATCGTCTTTTGTAGTAAAAAAGTTAATTAGTGACCTTAAAAGATATGTATCTATATCGTGTAAAACTGTTTGATATCTTAAATGGTTTCTCAGATAATGGGTCATAAATGTACCATATTTAACACTGGTGGTACAGGGTTTTCCATACCCTCTTAAAATGAGTAAAGGGTAAAAGGTAGGCAATGGCTGGAATTCCACAATGAACCTTGAACTTCAAGTTACTGTACATTCAAACCCTAGAAAGGAGGAAAACGATGAGAGTGCCCAGTATGTGTGTTGTAAACCATGCAGGAAGGCACGAGCCACCATGGAGAGTCCCTGAAAGTTCTTCATCCTGACTCTAGGGTCCATTGTGGAGCTGCCAGCATCGTGAGTTCCAAGTCTCAATAAACGTCTTGTTCTATGAGGACAGCAATCACAAGACTGCCCTATGTTGAGATCATTTATAAAGCACAACCACCACCAGGTAGCAGCATCACACCAGCATGATACTTTCGACTCTAAATGCTTGGATTGAAAATGAGATGGAAATAAAATGGAAGGATGAGAAGTCACAGTAAGGAAAGGAACTAATCCAACATTTGCCTAAAGACCAATGAAAACTGAGGAAAAAATTTGGTCAGTTTGGTTGATCACTTGAAATCATACCCAAGACCTCCTGAATTGAATCCTATCTGAACCACCTTCTTGGATCTCTCCTTAAATGATAACCTTCAAACAGTTTTAAATATTATGCATGTTTAGAGGAATTTAGCAACAGGATGTCAAAATTTACTGAAAAAAAAACTATTTGTAGTTGCAAAATCCTTTCATGGAAGTGTTGAAAACAGTGTTGTTGTATAAATTAAATTAATTGGGAGTCGATTAATAACACAAAACAACACTCACTTTTAAATTTTCCCGGAACCGGTTTCTGAGGCCTTCCCTCTATCTTCAGCCGGACATCGACTTGTTCTCATTGGTGTAGCTGGCACACCAAAATATTGTCAATATGACAAAATATTGCCAGCTACACCAATGAGAACAAGTCGATGTCCGGCTGAAGATAGAGGGAAGGCCTCAGAAACCGGTTCCGGGAAAATTTAAAAGTGAGTGTTGTTTTGTGTTATTAATCGACTCCCAATTAATTTAATTTATTTGTAGTTGGTTTTTAAGACCTCATCACTTACATTTTTATATTATTGAGGGACTAGTTTCGGAAGCTGTTGCATCCATTTTCAACCTTGAAGGTCCGTTTATTAAAAACATCAAATTAAAACAAGAAAATAAGTCAGCAATAGCATTTCATTTTTAGAACAAAAACCATGACAATGACCCAAATGCAAAATTATTAAAATGTGTGCTAAAACAAACTGACAAAATGGGAGAATATATTAATATGGAAAAATAAGGACCAAATAACGAACTTTGAAATCCCACCAGTAGGTAATTTCATGAAGTAGTTCATAGTTCCACCACCAGAGAAAAGACAGCAGACAACAACAGATGGAAGCAACAGTTCCCGAAACTGGTTCCTCAAAAAATCAAAATGTAAGTGACGTAATGTGAAAAAAAAAAAACTACAAAAATTTTTATGAATTAATTTGGACATCACTATTACTAAATTCCTCCAAGTATTGCAAGTACTTCACAACCTTGATTGATCTGTGATCTTGGCAAATGTCCTCTTTGTTCCATTTATAAGACAGAAATGAGTAACCACTCTTTCCTCTGCTTTTCCAGGCATAGTACTGTACAGATTCTCTGGTCAAACATCAAATGTGGTATGTTCAGTATATTAATTGTGATGTCTTACCTTTTCCTACGAGAAGCAGTAAAAAATGGCTTTATCATTGAACCATCAGTTTTGCTTGTCATGAGATAGCCCACTCCATGTCTACTTACTTCCACCCAAATTAATGTGCTGAAAAGAAATCATTGTATTTGTTTTAGCTTAATATTAAATAGTAACTATCAGCATTTCACAAATAGCAGGTACAATGAACTTACATATTTCCAGCATCCTCATGTGCTGCTTTAAATAATAAAAGTTTGGTTAGTATTTTGTTATTTTAGTATCTGGTAAAAAGTTTAATATACCAAGCTAATAGAAAAACATGAGTTTACACAACTTTCTTATATGTAAAAACAAGCTTATTTAATTATTACATGACCAAGCATCGAAGTGTATTGGAAGGAATATGAAATAACAGGGATATTTGCACAAGTCTATCACACATACACGGTGAGACAGTGTATGTACTCATTGTTCGGATGTAGGTAATTGCAGTGATAACCCCACATCCTGGGAATAAGTTCACCACAGGCAACCTTTTTCAAATGGGCTACTACAGCACTAATAAGAAACCACAGATTGTATATACTAGGATGTAAGTCAAGTATGTGCCACAGCAGCGCTATTGTATATAGTTGGAGTGGCAAAGACTAGATGGCACCACCGGTAATTGTGCACCAGACCACGGACTATCTCTGGCCAGAAACTGGTTGAACTGGCCAAACGAGCTGTAATGCCAACCCCCTCATCCACACCTTAAGCACCTATGAAGACGCACATGACAAACATAGACACCCCTTATCCCTTTTCGATAGAAATATCTTGCTAAACACCGACGCCATCAATGCCCGCATTCACCTTGCCCGTCTAACACACTACATCCTCAGACCTCCGCCCATGCCTCCACCTCCTTAATCTTAGTTACAGGATTCCCCCCAGCGACTAGGAAAAAACCGATATCCGGACCAGCAGCCGAAACCAATGCAAACTGAACCCCTTATGAATGGTAAGCTCTGTCGACCTCTACCCCCATATTGTATATATGTTGATGCATGCTTAACTAATATTTTTAGCACTCGACACCGACTAACTATAACATAAACTAACCCAACTACTCAGACCTGCACATACTGTAAAGTAGAGTAAACTCCACATTTGTGAACAATTACTTTTATATAGCATTTCTCTATGGTCTTTATATAGTTTATATTTATTTGCTTTTTCTACTTTAGACTTTTGTTGGATCCTGTATCTGTTACAGTTTTTAGTCTTATGTAACTTTTTATATTTATCTTTGTATCTTGAACTGACATGTCCTATAACATATGTATTATGTTCCAAAGGATGAAATAAATACAATACAATACAATACTAACCTATAGACCACCTTCAATAACCATTTAACCCCGGCAATCCACTCAGGACCTTGTCATGTTTGGACCCCCGGATACATCTGTGAAGCGCTCGCACCCCCTTGGGTGCCAGCAGTTGCATGACCGTAACTAACCAGGGTGCTTCAGCAGAACCCGACTAACTCGCATGTAAACTAACAAGAGCACCCCCCCTTGCATGCTGCATGTTAAGACATAACAGCATGTGCATGGGGAGACGATGTAGCCTCAGAGGATGATCGTCAGCGGGGGCGGTGGGTGTGAGGCCGCCTCTATTAAAAAAAGAAAATCAACAGCAGTCTCAACTGGTTCCTTGCCTCGACCAGACCTCAGCACATGCTACCGTAACGCAAGTATTATTGAACCTAAGACTCGTTTTTTATTATGCCTTTCCAGTCCTATATCTTTCTCTCTGTCCCTCTCCTCCATCCTTGTTACCGTTGAGGTCTAGCCTCGCTGGTGTGACTATCCCAGGTAGCGCTCGAGCTCAGCAAGTTTCTGCCAGTGTGCTTCATGCTATCAGGAAGGAGTCTCACCAGACCTAGCTTGTCCTTCAACACCCTTTTGGCTCTGTGTGACGAACCCAGCTCGATCCTTCGCAGCCACCTCAGCTGAAGAATGCCACCACCAGCCGACTGGGACACTCCTTTACCTAACCGAACTCTTACTTCAGCAAGCACACACAACCATGGACAACATAAAGTCCACAACAGTAATCATGTCTTCTGGTCAGTAAAAAGTTCATACATTGGCAGGTGCAAGAAATCATATATAGTGATTGAACACTGTGAGAAGCAGAAAGAAGAGGCAATTAAAATTCCTTTGTGTCAAGTGACAAACAGGTGGCTGCAATGGTAATTTACATTTGTATCAGGCACACAACTCTCTAGTGCTCAATTTGTGTTTAGTCACTTACTGTATGCCAAGTTAGTAAGAATTTCACTCCTCTAGTAAACAAAATAACAAGCAAATTCAGTGCTGATCCACTGAAGGTCAATACACTTCAATGCTCTGTCATTAGAACAATTTTTGAGATGAAAACTAAATGATTGTGTAAAATTTGTTTTATGCAATTTGATGTACAATAAGGTAAACTTTGGTGGTGATTAAGTTTACAATTCCTTCTCTACATTTCTCCTGAGAAATAGCTTCCTTTATACTTTCTCTACTTAGAGTACATAAAAGGAAGTGTTGTACTGGATTCAAACATTTGATATCAAATGTTTACTGGAAATCCTATTTTGAGATCCACTGAACCCAAAGTAAGCATTGTTAGAAAAATGTACCTACTTTTGTGTCTGTTTGTCCAGACTTCATGTTGAAGTCACACACTGTTTAAGTGAACAGTCAATTGTAAACATTTAAAACAAATGACATTTTTTTTATTTTGTTCTGTCTTATTAAGCAGAATTTCCTCTTTGATTAGATCAATGTTTTGTCACTGTAAGTGCAATACTTATGATTTAAATTTATTTTAAAAATGGTACTGTATCTGAAATTTTATATGGTGAATTCTGTATCAGGTAACTATAATCTCTATGGACTCAGGCTCATTTGAACATCATTTCACTCATTTCATACATCATCCAACATAACTTAATGTTGGAGGACGTAGATTAAAGTAAAAAAGTCAGTTCACACAGAAACAAATATTACACAAATAAAAATATTTGTAACAGAGTCTCCACTTAAGAAGGAATTATCAAATTCTTAAGTCAAGAGGAGACTCTGTTAAAAATATTTTTATTTGTGTAGTAAAAAAGTCAGCTTATTGGACTGACTACAAGGAAGTGTGTAATGAATTTATTCTGCAGAGGTTTATCTTGAATTACTATAAAATAGATAAGCTTTCATAAGAATAGTCTAAATAAATAAATAAAAAATAAATGATAGTGGTAGAGAAGGGCATGTCAATAAGATTTTTTCTAAGTACTAAATAGTTATTACCAGAGCTTTGACATTAAATTTACTATTACCTTCTGAATGGAGAGATATCAATGCTGTGAATTAGCTTTGGCCTCCACATCACTTTGTAAGCATGAACGTGTCCTCTCTCCACTTGATTCAAGTCTAGACAGTAAACTGTTGAACCAAACACCTTCTCATCTGCCTCAGACCAATAAATATATCTTCCAACCCAGTCAATTGCAATGCTTTGTCCTGTACTATTAAGTGTTACTATCTGAAAAAAATAATGCAGAAAATATTCTTCAGTAACTTATGATGCTATATTTGTAAGCTGTTAAATTAAAAATAATAAAGAGGAAAAATTAAACAAGGGTCTCTAACAAATACAGATTTGACAGCTGATACAAACAGCTCTCCTACCCCCTGCAGGCCTACACATTGCCTGAGAGGTCTGGGATTCAGAGACATTCCCCAATCCAGGGGAGGAGGGTCTTCAGATAGCAATGCATCTCCCATGCAGTCCTAAATTCCCACCAACACTTAAAACCCTGAAATAATCAAACAGGATGATAGGACAGGAAATTTGGAAGATGTAATTCTGCTTCAAAAGATCCATCTAGCAGTCCAGAGAAACCCCTAAATAAAACCATAGGTCAGGAAAGTCAGCCACAGGAATTGAATCCACGACCTCCCAAAATTGGGCCACAGATGTTACCTGAGCTGTCCTTGGTGAGAAATATCTTACTCACAAGATAACTATCTCTGTAGTCACACCACTATGT
Organism: Mantis religiosa; assembly: GCA_030765055.1. Taxonomy (NCBI): domain Eukaryota; kingdom Metazoa; phylum Arthropoda; class Insecta; order Mantodea; family Mantidae; genus Mantis; species Mantis religiosa. Next base: position 11,086,348 of record CM060956.1, read on the forward strand.
ACCTGAAAATTTGATGGTACAATGCCTGTTGTATATAAACCATGTGCACCAAAAGTCTGCTGTGTAGCAGAACCACAATGACCAAAACTGAAGCCTGGAAAGTGCCTGATACAACCATTTGCAAGTAGCTGCTGGATGTCCCACATAAGCTCTGTACAGGTTTGAGGGACAAGCTCCTTACATATGCATGTGTAGTCTGCCGCCCATCAGGGTTAAATAGTCCCTCCCATAAAAATGCTGTGTTATTATGCCTATATGTTTCTGCACATTCTGGACCATTTTTAGGTACTTCCAGCTATACTCTGCACCTGATTTATGGCACACAGGCCCCACATAGAGCAGAGATGATGCCATCAAACTCTCAAATGTATAGTGATAGTTCCCTTGTGAGGGATCTTTTTTCTCAGAGTATGAGTTTTGTATGTGTGAACAAGTCTTACACAGAAAAACTGGCTTTACTTTCTATCTAAAACCAAATGAAGGATTTTTAGGTAAAATAAATAAAATAAATTGACCTCACCAGTTGACTGCTGATTCTACAATCTCCATAAATCTTTTTAAAAAGTTACTCTTTTCAAAATGTTGAAAAGAGTATCTTAAATTTCAAAGAAATAAAATAAGTAATATTTACATGAAATTTAAATATTTTATGCTAATTATCTTTTTGTAAGAAGCACGTGTATAAATGTTGAAAACTTAACCTCAAAATTAGAGAAATTGTTGTGTGTTTTAAGAGATTAATCCCTTTGTTTTAAGAGATTATTGAAGATCTTTTATAAAAAATACTGCTAATTTAAAGAGTAACTGTTAAAAATATGTATATACTCTTGTATCATTGACTCAAATTTAACAGTGGATTATACTCCGATTAACTTAAGGTGGCAGCTGGGTAAAGATGTACACTAAATGAATTAGTCTGTTGCCAATTCTGAAAGAAGGCTGAGAATGATTTTATACATTTGGAGCCATTGCTGTTACATGTGTATAAATCATCTTCAGCCATCTTCTTAGTGTACATCTTTACTCGGCTGCCAGCTCAAGTTAATTGGACTATACTCAATGACATACTTTTAATGTATTCATTTTAAAATAAAATGCTCATTCATCTATGTGCCAACCTTTGTTTTGTTTCTTCCATCAAGAGTTGAACTTAATAATTCTTGCATTTCATTTAACCAAAATATCTTATTCTCATGACTAATAAATGCTAAGTCAACTGGAGGTCCACTGCTTCTAGATAATGTCTGATTTTCCTGTTTATCACAGTCAGTTATCTTCACTGCATCTACAGTAGAAAGCAGTAGTTTTGGAACTGGCATTTCTACTGCTGTATCTGCTCTTACTGGATCAGTAAGTGCTCCTCCGCCAACTTTTGTATATGCTTGCACCTGAAACAGAAACCATGCTTGTTTCACAAATAGAGTCTATAGAAAACTCATGTACAGTTTATACACATCCTGTTTGGTCCTTCATTTATACAGCAAACCCCAGAATTCATGCTTACAAATTTAAACCTTATGCTGGAAATAATCATTATGCATATAATAAAATTGGAATTAATATTTTTTATTGGTTAAGATTTGATTTGGATCAATAATTCTAACATTTGTAGCTATAATTAGTAGTATTTCTGTTCTTATTATATATGGCAACCACATGCCAACATTGATGAACTGGAACTGAATTATTTCGGAGGGGACTTAGCACGGAGGTCCAAACTTGGTCTATTGTTTATGTAGAAAATGAAGCTAGCTACAGTGAATCAATGAATATTACACAAATATAACTATTTGTAACAAAAGGCTTCAGTTATCTTAAGAAAGAAAGAATTAACAGAATTTTCTTAAGATAAGTGAAGCCTTTTGTTACAAATATTTATATTTGTGTAATATTGGTCTATTGTACCTATGCCCCCAATTGGTGCATCCCCAGGGAAGAAGGATGAGGCAAGAGGTGACAGAGGGCATCCGTTCCAAGGAGCCATGACTGTGCACTGGGTAGGGTCCCTATATTTTACTTAGATGAAAACGGACATCCCACCCTACTGTGGTTTGGAAACAGTCCCACAAGAACTGGGTTCAGAGACAGGCAACCATCCTACCGAGGAGAAATTGGTTTACTCAGAGCATATCATCATGCCATGCACCAACACTTCTACCTGAAAGAGACCATCAGATGAACAATGATATGAAATGATAATGGGTATGAAATGGAAGGCCAAGAAATTCAGGGGATGTAATGAACCTACCCAGTATTTGCCTGGCAACCAAGGAAAACCTCTGAAAAAAAACCATAGATCAGGTAGGTCTGCCGCAGAAATCAAACCTGGGTCTTCCGAATGCGGGCCACAGATGAAACTGCCTAAGGCATCCTGTTTGGTAACACTGATGAAGCAAGCAATGAAATTATAATACTATTTCTAACATTTCTACCCAATTGTAACAAAATTATGTTTTATTTGGACATTTTTATGTATACTAAGCAATTATACTGATTATGACTTGGCTTTAGCTCAGGCTCAGTGCCTGTGATATTCTATTTAAGTTTTAAACAGATGCAGTTTTAATAAAATTATATTTTTGGCAAAGTATTGGAAATAAAAGTATTAAATTAAGTATTAAATAAAAGTATTGGAAAATTAAAACATGAACAATGAATATTTAAGATATGGTTAATGTAATAAACAGTTGATTTGAGACACCTGCATTGTGTGCTTTAGGATACTCAGCTACTTTTTTGTGCACTAATGTTCTCTCTCTCTCTCTCTCTCTCTCTCTCTCTCTCTCTCTCTCTCTCTCTCTCTCTCTCTCTCTCTCTCTCTCTCTCTCTCTCTCTCTCTTCTCTCTCTCTTTTTAAATTAACATGTTCCTCCAATGTAACCAATATTGAACAATGAATGAAATGATGCTCAAATGAGTCTGGGGTCATATAGCTTAGAGTTAGCTACCTGACATTTATCTTTCAGGATAAGGGAAAAGCCCAGAAGATAACTTATCCAGATAACCCACCCTGATCGAGATTCAGACTCCTGTATGTGAGCCAGACATGCTACCACCATGCTACAGAAGTGGGCTTTCTCTTTTATGGTTTATCAGTTACACAAATATCAATGAATTCCTGTAATTCCTTAAGTGGAACATAGAGCCCTCTGAACCATGCAACCGCAAGGCCCACAGGCAACGGGTTGAGAATCAGAGGTTTCTTGATCAGAGAGATTCCAAAATGAGGGATCAATCCAACGCCGAAAGTGAAAGTATGAGAGATGAGGTTATAGGAAAGATGATGATGGAGCAATCAGTACAATGCTGGTAGGGGAAACTGGAGGACATGGAGGAAACCTACCCCAGCGCCATGTTGTCCACCACAAGTCTCACTTTGTGGTCACCTGGTATTGAACCCAGGCTGCCTTTGTGAGAGCCAAGTGGTCTAACCACTCAGCCATGGCGTAGCCTCCAGTTACATAAAAGTACACCACAATCATCCAGAATTAGGAGAGCTTCACAGTCTATTTGAAGAATATTCTAGATATACATTTGACTTTTAATGAAAATATTTTAAGACACATATTTTAATCAAAATTATGTCATTTTTGAGAAAATAAAGTACAATAAATATTTCTCTACATAAGAAATAGTTTGATCCTTTGAAGATGCAGAACGTAAATTCCAAGTTTGATATTTTTTCACTTTTATATTTTTAATTATGTACTTTACAGACACACACACACACACACACACACACACTCGAGGACATTTTCTATAAATAATTATTTTGGATTCAGGAAGCCACAAAATATGTATTTTTTGTAAATTCTCAAGACTTCCTTTTGAGTGAAATGCAACAACTATAGTAAAAAATAAGATTTCTAAGCTCTTATTCCTAAAGGAACTTTTATTATTTAAAGTTAATTATGACATTACAGTACCTGAAAATAGTAAGTAGAGTTTCTGGATAGATTGTAGACAGTATACTCTAGTTTATCTGCTTCTAAGCTTGGTGGTTCAAATACATGAACTGGTGTTCCAGACGGTGTTGAATACCAGCATTTCACCTTGTACCCCTCAACAATACCATTGGAATGTGCTGGAGGATTCCATCTAAACACAGCCACAACATCCTGTAATAGTCAAATTTAGAACATAAATTATATACAAACAAGAAATTATGGAAATGATACCTTAAATGGATTAATGGATTTAAATCTAAATGGATTAAATGTAGTTTTAATCTGCAATTTAAGTGAAGGAAAAACATATGCATTTTAATTGAAAAAATATTTGTAGTCAGTTTTAACACTCTGTAACTTATATTTTTATTTTTTGATGGACTAGTTTCGGAAACTGTTGCTTCCATTTTCAACCTCGAGGACCCAACTATCATCTGTTGTTGTCATTTGCTGTCTTCTCTCAGAGTTAAAAATTGACTACAAATATTTTTTTAATTAATTTGGACATCATATTACTAAATTCCTCCAATCATGCACTTTATTTTAGTTTTATATGGCCTTTGGGTAATTGGTTTCATTTACAACTCTGGTGCTGAAGGTCTATGTTTGATATTCAAGCCATCATCTCTGACTCGCTTATCTAAAGTTCCCCAAGGTCCAACATGGATTGAAGTCCACTGTAAAAGTTATAGATTCACTCATTCTAATGCTGTTTACCCTTATCAGAGGTAGCAGTCTCCACCCTCTGAGTACCTCCAGTTAATAAATAAGCTCCTACAGCACTTGGTGGAATAATATTTCTCTGGAGGCTGTTGTCATATGGGGAGCATTATAGACTAACCATTTAACATTTATTGCTAGGAATTGAGGTCTTTAAAAGTAATTTTAAATTCACTGGAATGTGGTTAGAAATGCCGTGTTTTCCTGGGTACCCTTTAAAGCATTTTCATTACTAAAACATAACAAAAACTATTCAGCACTTAATGAAAAGAACCCTGGGGAAATTTTATAGACTTATGACACTCAATCATACAACATTATGGTAAAACCTGGCACATCTATGGTAGGCACACAAAGAAAATTATAATGGTTGTTAGTATTTTTAAATATCAAGAAAAGATTGAGCATGTTAAATAAGGATTCTAATATACTGTTGCGGGCCATTGTTACAACAGGCATGGCCGGTATGCGCAAAGAGACAGATAGTGCAACGCGGAGATAAAAGCTTGCTGAAACAGATAAAGAAAGAGACAGATAGCTGATGGAAGGTTCGCTTTCTTGTTTGTCACAGAACATTCGATTCATTTCTAGAACAATGAGTGGAGGTATAAAAAGAAGCCGCGGTTAGTTGTCAGGGACAGTCGTAATTAGACTCGATAATTGTGCGCATACAGCTGTGATTTGAAAGTGAACTATTTTGTTTATTTACGAGTGCAGAGAATCCCCGAGAGATTGTGTCAGTATATGTTACGTCATTCTACTGCCAAGGGTGTACAAACTGTCTTTCTATGGAAATAAAGGGCATTTTGAATTTCTGCAAACTTGACTTTTAATTTTACAAACCCGCAAAGTCACAATACACTAAGCAAATATTTATGGAATGCTTGAACTATATTCAAAATTAGAAATAATTTATATGGAGTGACTCTTGACTGCTAATAATGTACAGTGTTTAGGTTTCTTTCCTAAAATCTCCAATAAACACTACAGTACAAGGTATTTAATGTTATGAATGCAATTTACAACTTGCATGATCTCCTGCAATTGTTTAGGTAATAATTAACAAATATATAAATGTGCTAAAAGTAATCTCAGAAACTATTTGTAGTTGGTTTATTAATACTCGTCACTTACTTGTTTATATTTATGTCTCATAAATATAAACAAGTAAGTGACGAGTATTAATAAACCAACTACAAATAAATCCTTTCATGGAAGTGTTGAAAACAGTGTTGTTGTATAAATTAAGTTAATTGGGAGTCGATTAATAACACAAAACAACACTCACTTTTAAATTTTCCCGGAACCGGTTTCTGAGGCCTTCCCTCTATCTTCAGTCGATGTCCGGCTGAAGATAGAGGGAAGGCCTCAGAAACCGGTTCCGGGAAAATTTAAAAGTGAGTGTTGTTTTGTGTTATTAATTGACTCCCAATTAACTTAACAACTACAAATAGTTTCTGAGATTAATTTGACGTCACTGTTACTAAATTCCTCCAAACACATATATGTGCTAAAAGTACTTTCAAAAGAGCTATACATACCTGATCATTTTTAATGGGGTTTCTGGAATATGAAACAAAAACTCTTGGATTAGTAGGTTCTGTTGGTACTGATGGAGGGGAATATACAATAGCACGCACTTGAGGCGAGGCTCCCCAGTATGTAAAAGCTTTCAGTGTTATCTGTAGTCTTGAATATGGATGTAATGCTGGGTTCCAGTAGTTCACAAATGGCTCTACTGTAACTTTCTGAAAAAAAGAGTAAAAGTTTATACACCTTCAGTTTTATAAATGCATCACAAGGCTTTTTGATAAAAAAAAAAATGTCAATAAAAACATGATTTGCTGACAAGGGAACCCTGTTCTGCAGGGTTCAGTTTTAAGGCCACTGCTATTTATTTTGTATATTAATGATTTGGCACTTTATTCACAAAATTCTTTAAAATGCTCCTTATTTGCAGATGATACGAGCCTCTTGATATCAGGTCAAAATGATGACGAACTCAAAGAAAATGTAATAAATAATTTGAAAGAAGTATCAACTTGGTTTCAAAATAACAAATTAGTTATAAATAACGATAAGAGTCAGGCATTGGGTTTTCATAATAAAATCAATAAGGCAGTTAATTTACCTGAAATTATAATGGATGAAAATGAAATTAAATATACAGGAAAGACAAAATTTTTAGGAGTTTGGATGGACGACGTCTAAATTGGAATATACATATTGAAAGTCTAATGAAGAAATTAAGTAGCATTTGTTTCCAAATATCAATTTTGAAGCACAGTGTAAATTTGAATACATATTTGCAAATTTTCAATCTTTAATTTCTTATGGTATAACAGTATGGGGAAATAGTAGTAGTATTATCAAAGTATTTAGAATCCAAAAAAGGGTAATTAGAATTATGATGAATTTAAAGAGAACAGATAGTTGTAAGCGATGGTTAAAAAAATTAGGCATATTGTCATTACCAAGCATTTACCTTTTAGAAATAATAGTACAGGTTAAAACGAACTTAGATAAATTTCAAAAAAAGCAATGATATTCATGACCATAACACGAGAAATAGTTCAAACTTACATGTCACCTATCATAAAAAGAAAATGTATGAGCACAGTTTTAAATTCAACGGAATTCATATCTACAATAAACTGCCAACTGAAATAAAAAACATTGAGTCCTTCACAAAGTTTAAAAACACATCAAAGAAGTATTTGTTACAAAAGTGTTACTACTCAGTAGAAGAGTATTTAAATGACAAAGGGTAGGAATAAAAGGAATGTAAATTTTAATTATTAATTTGCTTAACAACTTATTGTAATTCTTGTTTTTTGTTACTATTTTTTGTGTAGTTAGTAATTTGACAATTCCACATCATGAGTTGTATGATTTACGGATGCAATAAATGAATATGAATATGAATGTCACTATGCCCATGCCTATATTCACTTGAGAGAGAGTTTGACGGCATCATCTCTGCTCTATGTGGGGCCTTCATGCGGAGTATAGCTGGAAGTACCCAAAATGAGTCCAGAATATGTAGGAACATATAAGCATAATAACACAGCATTGTATGGGAGAGACTGTTTATCCCTGACAGGTAATTTCCTGCACATGGCATACATTACACTTACTTGTTATTGCAAAAATATTTTAAAATGAAAGCCAGTAAAAAAAAAAAAAAAAAAAAAAAAAAAAAAAAAAAAAAAAAAAAAAAAAAAGTTATGCCATTCTGGAAATAATAGATGAGAAATTGTAAACTGATTAGTCTGTCCACAAATAATATGTTTACTGTATGTTTTCAAGAAATTATTGCAAATACTTACCGGTTCTGAGAAGTCTGCCTTTGAAAGATCATAAACTTTTACTTCATAAAATACTTGATCATAATTGACATTCATCACAGGATCCCACTCTATAGTAAACTGGTCCCACGTTCCAGATATTTTAATTGAGGAGAGCTGAACAGGTTCAGGGATGACATTCACATTGTCAAACATGGATATATCTGGAAGAAGTATTAAGAGAAAACTTTTAATAACTTTAAAACCTGTACTGGGCATGTTTTTCACATATATCAAACAATGGTTTCTTTTTTGTTTATTCATTGTTTTATAAAACTTATGTTGTTTTTTCCAGTACCTGGATATCTCAATGTTAGATATTGTTGGCAGCTGAAGTGATAAATTTATAATAATACTTGTACAATACTTTCTAATTACATTATAAAACAAGCAACACAAATTTTAGAAAAAAAAGAATATCATACAAATGTACTACCCATTCATATTCCCACACTAATCTATGGACTGATTTTATGCAGAGTGACAAAACAAAAACAAACTAACAAACAAAAAACAATTAAATGTTTATTAAAACAATTAAATGTCCCAATAGATTTAATGGTTTAGGAAAATATATTTATTTTAAAAAATAAACATTGCATAATGAATTTTGAAATACCAGCAGTTGATTCTGTCCTTAAGTTTCGTTTTCAGATTTTGGTAATACTGAAAAAACATAACAACATAGTAACTTCCTTAATGATGAATTTGTTTTCTCCTGTAGTTTTCTTTGACTGACAATGCAGACAAGAGTTCATGAAATAAATTTCAATTAGAAAGAAGAATTAACATAATTTTCTTAACTTAAGTGAAGTTTTTGTTACAAATTGTTATATTTGTATAATAACAAACAAAAAAATCTTACAAATACTGAAATTTACAAAAGGGAGCACTTGATTTATTCAAAGTATTCAGTAAACAGAAACACGTGGACATCTAAGTAAAACATTAAATATATATGCCTTTCCATGTGTGTGTATTTACAAATGTATAAAATATGTATGACTAAATTTGGGCCCAAATGACCTAACTGTCAACAGGCCTTACACCCCCCACACACACAGTCTTTTCCAAAACATGACAGCTCTGTCTCACTCCTCTGTCAAGGGCAGCAGTACTTTGAGGTTTGAATTTATAAGGTATATGTCTGCAGGAAATAAAGAACCAGAACCCTTTCACCCTGTTTATGAGGGTTGCTTCCATTGGCTAATGGTCACAAGCCAGTGACAGAGGGGAGTAGTTACCTTTGAAAATTGTCATGTTTTGGCAAAAGCATACTGACTCACTACTCACTGTACAACTAATAAGACATCACAATTCAAAGCATGGGAATTTAAATAACCATAATATAAAAACAAAGCAAAATTATTTTAGAAATAGAGTTTGGAGTTCCTAGTTACTAAATATGTGCAAATTAATGCTACAGAAATGCCCATTCATTTAATTTTTGCAATAAAATATATAAAGGAAGAAGGAAGGGAACATGTCCTCCATATGTTTTTAGCAAGTGAAGCATGGTGAGTATAAAAAATTGACTTGTGACTATGCATTTTAATAATAACAGTCCCTTATTTTTCAAAAGCTAATGGTTACTTATTTTTCATAATGCTCATCAAACCACTGTTACATGTGTTCACCTGCAGAAAAGTTAAAAAACAAGATGTGTCATTGAAATTTAATCATTTTTCCACACTAGCTGTGTGTAGGCTAAGATTTGGATAGATAAAATTCAAAGTGACTAATTAGAGCAGCTGCAGTAGGCACATAATCTTTTGTTACATGTTTGGTTGATATGTCCCATCTTGGGTAGATAGAGTCAGGCTGAAAAATTCAATGCCATGGCCGGGATTTGAACCACAGATCTCTCGGTCTCCATCCAGCTGCTTTTTGGATACATAAAGATTATGTGCCTACTGCAGCTGCTCTAATTAGTCACTTTGAATTTTGTTGGAGTCAATCCAAATTAAAGAATGTCACAAAATGATCCAACAACTTCAAAAACTACAGAAAAGAATTATATTACAATGGATACCTGCACATTGTGGAATTGCTGGAAATGAATCAGCTGATTTTCTTGCCAAAAAAGGTGCAAATTTAATTTAGAACAAAAGTAAAAACTTAACCTTTACATCCATAAAAAGATTAATCAAAAGCAAATATAAAAACAAACAAAACCAATGAATATCTAACAAAGCCAAAGATAAAAAATGGAACATTTTAATTAAAAATCCAGAAATTATTCTAGAAATCCCACATAAAGCTGCAGTAGCAAATTTTAGATTACTTACGGAACATGATTATTTGGCCAAACATTTACACAGAATAGGAATTGTCCAAATTGTCCTCTGTGCAACAAAGAAGAGGAAATGACTGAAGAACATCTTCTAACCTGTGAAGTCCTACCTGCCAGACCCACTACATAGAAATATTGGAGAGCAAGAGAGCTAATGGCTTCATTGCCAAAGCCTAGTATTTGAAAACAACAACAACAATTTTGTTGGAGTGTGAATTAAGAAAAATTTTTGATGTCTTACTTGGATAATGATGCATTATGGGATCCATGACTGCAACCATATGAAGTCCAGTTAAGCTCATTCCGTTGATGACAGCTGCATTCTTTCCACTGAGATCTCCTACCACTGCATTTCTGTCATCCTGAAGCCACAACAAGTGGTCACTGAAGTAGCATAATGGACCTGGCATGGAAAATAAAATGTTAATATTATTCCAAATTGACATATGTGCTGCAGCTCAAGAAATGTCCGAACACCTGTGTTATATCTAGATTTATCATAAATGCTATCATGACTTTTGATAGTGGCTATACCGCTCCTAGAAAGCAACATATTCCATGGGCATGACCAGAGATTCAAGTCAGCTTTTTTTCATTAACCTCACTTTAACTTCTTGGTCTTTATGTAATGGTCAGTGTAAATTCATTGGTTTAATGAGTCAGTTTTCAGATGGCTTTAATTTCATGGGCTTGCTGTATCTTCTGATTAAGAATTGTTTTAATAGATGGCCTCAGTTGTGTAGTCACATATCTTATGCCTTATTGCTATAGGGACTGCTGGTTTTCTCTGAGTATTCATGTAGCTGTTGTGATACTAGACAGATGATCTTAGTTATGTATTCATGTTCCTCTACCACATATTTTTATTTATATTTCTGTTGCTCTGTAATTGAAACTAGAAAAGGGAAATTTGTAAATAATTAAAGTGTGAATTGCACAGACAGAATGAGAGATGAGATTGTTTTAAAATAAGAATAATGCTGAAAGTTATCAGAAATAGGAAATGAAATTGACTAGGACATTGTTCCATATATTGTAGCAAATAGGTTTTCATTATATCGAGATTCAACTGTATTGGAACACCACAGTGAAGCGAAAAATTATTAAATTTTAGATGTCGCATTTTTTACACATCTGCTTCACTTGCGAAACATGTCCTCAAAATAGGTACGAAAGTGAAGCAGATGTGTAAAAAATGCGACTCATCTAAAAATTTAATAAGGTTTTCATTAGTTTATTGATGTTGCATATAAGGGAAGGGTTATTGCCACATGGTGGGTTCATATGCAACACGCCTTGCTGGCACCAATAAGTGATGTCATGGCTTAGGTAGCACGAGACTTGCATAATACGACTGTTGAGGAGAAATCACCTTCTATGCCGTTAGCAGCGTCAGCAAACATTTGAATTGTTCCAGAAGCTTCGACTAGTAAGTTGAGGGGAGGGGAACCTCTAGCTTGACCAAGCCAGCAGGTTGGGGACGCAAGTAGTAGATGGCTTGAAGACACTAAGAGAAGAACCGTTTTGTGTCATCTCCAAGGACTGAGGCTGTGAAACCAGTAAGATAAGCGAGAGACAGATCTTAGTTGGAAAATAAGCATTCAGTAGGAGAGTAAGCTGCAAGACAGATCGAGTGGGATGGCTCTGGCGGTTTCGTCTGTGGCCCACAATTGGGAGGCCCGGGTTTGATTACCATGGCTGACCTACTTGACCCATGGATTTCTTCTTTGAGGGTTTTACCAATGCTGGGTTGGTTAATTACATCACTTGAATTTCCTGTCCCATCATTTCATCTCCATTACAATTTCATATCATCTCTCTCTGGCAGCCTCTTTCAGGTAGTGTTGGTAGGTGTGGCGGTGCTGTCATGACTACTTGGATTGGTGGCCCTCTGTCTCCTCTCGTCTCATCTTTCCTCCCGGGAATGCCCCACTTGGGGATTAGGTACAATAAACCACAGGCTTTGGTGCCAAATCGCCTCCATAGTAATCCTAATCCTAAGGTGCAAGACATGAGTATTTTTGTTTTCTATGCATTTTTACCAGAAAAATTGCAGCTCAATCTGCAACATCAATGTGGCAGTGATGCCTTGTAACTAATTTATGAAACAAATCAAGTTAAGTAGTTACGTTTCTTTAAGTCCCTACGCTTCTTTCAAGTTTATACTTTAAGTAGTTACGTTTCTTTGACCCAATTAATTTTCTATACTCACCATTTCCTGACCTGGCATTTAATTGACTGAAAACAGTCTTTTGTTCAGTGATGCAAATCTTGATAATGTTTTGTCTTTGTTTATATTTGTGTTATATCCAGTGTTTCATTTGTGGTTATAACATTTAATAAATATCCTGATGATGGGAGCGATGCACATTCCCGAAACGTTGATTTCTAATCATCTTTTCACCTGGCTTGCTGCCCGAGAAGAAATTGAGCATATTCGTCGCCAGGAAAGCTTCAGGTCTTATGAAACAAAGCTAACTTGAAACATATTAAACTTAAACAATAGAAAGGTTAAAGCAAAAAATGGCACGTACACCTGGAGCTTTTTTTAAAAAAGAAACCTTTTAATCTATTTTATTGTTCTATTTGGAAGTCTTAAAATGTGCATTTCTAGTTAAATCTTAATATTGAATTTTTGGATTAAATACAATACTTCCTCTACTCACTATAAAAGAACTAAAAAAGTAAATCTATTTAAAATAAAAAATATATTTTTGATCATGATAGAGCAGTAACTCTTAATCTATTAACTGTGTTTATCATTTTATTTACCTTGCATGTAAGGATGCTGTAAACTTGTTCTTTTTGCAGGATTAATTTCCTCTCCATGAGGAATTGCCTCAGCTGTTGGAGCTTCAAAAAGTGTTGAACCCTCGTAACTTCTTACAATCCAGTACACAGCCCTTCGATCTATATCCAATGTTAAACCCATAACTGGAAGAAAATATTACCTTGTCATTGAGAAATCTTGCAAAAAAGTTATGCTCTAACCTCATATAGACCTCAGTGAAGTGTATTTTAATAAACATGTCATAATTGCCATCAGTTACTTACCTTGTTTACCAGAAAATAACTCAGCTGGATAATAAGTTCTTCTGTTTTTGCCATTAAGCCTAGCACATTCTACTGCATGTCCTGTGGACCAGTAAATATAAGCTTGAACAGCATCAATATTTAGTTCCTTAGCCACAGTCAGAATGGGCAGTGGTTCCTGGAAAGTGCCATTTAGGCTGCCACGGGTGATCTAAAAATAGTAATCCAAGCATTATTGATTCATTGAATCCCGGCATTAAATGAAGTATTAAAACTTAGTGCACCTAACACCAGATGGCAGAGTGATCGGAGCTCCTTAGTAGTGGAAGAAGAGGAATGTTCATTTAGTCACCAAACAGCTGAGGATGAGATCGAATGGTTCTTGAAAACGTTTCAATTATACAACAAGTAAGTGAAGTTTGAGTGTAAACATAGTGACTCATAAATCAAACTCAAAAATGAAGAATACTTCACTGTTAATAATGCTTCTGCTTTTAATATTATTGATTCAGTTTGAAAATTGAAAGACTTCTTAAATTGCACACAATTAATTAAAATGTAACAAGGTACACAAATAGAAAAACCAGCATTATGTTGTAAACCCCCAAGATACTGGCATACACATTTAAAATTATGAGGTGCATAAGTGAAGGGGCAAAAGAAGGATGAAAACATTCAAAGATGACTGCATAAGAGTATGTGCACAAACAAGTGAATGATTACTTAGCATTAAATACAGACATAAATAGCTGTTACTTTTAAACATGCTTAAATAATCGGTCTGAAGCAGATTTGAACCCACAAATTTCAGATCAGTGAATCAGCAACTATCAAACTGAACCTTGAGCTAAGGAGGCTCTTATTGGTTGAGTTCACGAAACCCTAATTACCTTAGCTTCATATAGCTAACTATTTTTCCTTGCTAATACTTCTTATTCCATAACGAAATGCAGCTCATGTTTCATACATTCTTTTAACTTATGTAAATTATTTATTACAATTAGCATTTCTTTACACAATTATTAATATTTTCAGTTAATAATTCTGGAATCACGATATTGTTCCCCACAGGAAGTTAACGGAAGGATATAAAATGTACTGTTTACATCAAATGCAGTTCTAAGACTGGTGAATTAATTTCAAAGCATGCAAAAATGGCCAGGGAGAGACTTATTTGCTGATGGTTACGAGTCATTAGCAGCAACATATTTTTTATTTGTTTATTTATTTAACATCCTCCAACATTAAGTCATATGAGCGATGAATGAAATGATGTTCAAATGAGTCCAGGGTCCATAGAGCTTAGAATTACCAGACATTCATCTTTCAAGATAAGGGAAAACCCTGGAAAATACCTTATTACCTTGACCGAGATTTGAGCTTGGGACCTCTTAAACATGAGGCAGACACGGTCAGGGTAAGTTAACTGGATAAGTTTTTTCCGGGGATTTTCCTTATCCAGAAAGACGAATGTTAGTAACTCTAAGCTCTATGGTCCCTGGGCTCATTTGAGCATCAATTCACCCATTTCATTCATTATATGATGTGACTAAACACTGGAGGACGTAAACTTTTCTTAAAAAGGCTTAATAGCAAATATCTTCAAAATGGTCCAGATGCAAGTTGGCACTCTGCTCCATATTTATACCCCTGCAAAACAATTAATTACCCAGAACTTTGGTGATCATATAATCAGTAGACACTTTCAAACAAGTAGCTGCCTTGATCTCTAGATCTCAGTCCGACCAACTTTTGGTTGTGGAGTTATCTTAAAGAACGAGTTTTCCTGACATATCTAACAATCTGACAGCAACTGGGAGATGCTATTTTACAAAATATTACTAATATTTCAAGATATCATCTGAAAAATATTGTGCATGTAGTTGCAGAAAGAATGATGTACCTACATTAAACAACAGAACAGAGCATATCTTTCAATTTCTTATAAAACTTCATTGTTTGCCCAGCAAAATGCTTTTTCTTCTTTTTTTTTCCCCCTATTTAAAATATTACAATATAATATATATACTCATCAACTGAATAAAGTGTTTCTGCAAGAAAGCTTTCACTTTTGATTTAAATATATTATACTTTTCTGTTGCAGTGTTTAGATTCATCACAGTCCATGATTGTTTTAGTGGAAATTTGTTCAAGATTGGATTATTGACGTTCCCACAATGCTGATTATATAGAAAAGTTAACTTAATAAATATTGATCACTTAATTGTATGTAAAATTCTTACAAATCAAGATCTAGTCTCTAAATACTGGGAAGCAAGAAGAAGAATGATTTTATTATCAATTTCTGAGCATTAGACACACACATGCACTTTTTTTTATAGCTTTAATTGAATTTGAATGGAAATTATATATTTCTGTTCTATAATTCTAAACTATTGTTTTCCCAGAGATTAGTTCATTTAAAAATTAGATGCAAATTATTATTATTATTTCTAGTGAAATATTTGCATACATTTTCATTTGTTTAATCGTGAGCCATTTTTATCACATATGGCACCAATTCTTGTTTATAGACTGGTCCAAATAAACTGATAGAGATAAGCATTTCTTAAATTATTAGAAAAAGTCCATTTCACTTTAAATCAGAAAGGAGTGTAGGTATCCGTGTTATTTTTCTAAAAGAATTTAAAAGTTTCATTAGTTTTCAAGTATTCCTAACAACTTTAAAACTACCAGACAGTTTTTCACAATATTATTCATTCTTTACATTAATATTTTACTCAGCTAGAGTATACTTACCAATTGTTGTTTTGGATTTGACCAGTATAATTTCTTGCCAATCCAGTCCACTGCAATGCTTCCTACAGAATCAATTTCTCTTAGTCGTCCAGTGCTGTGGCTTGTGAGGTTGTACCAATAAACATGGGTAGTGTTTGTAACAAGATACAATTTATCTTTGTACCAAGCTATGTCAGTTATATGATAGTTTCCTTGCACATCCTGGAAATACAAATTTATTAATGTAAACTTAAGATTATTACATTATAAAGAAGGTTACACAATTCAACCAACAAACTTTCAGGCTTATATTTATTTTTATTTATTTATTTCATCCTTTGGAACATAATACATATGTTATAGGACACGTCAGTTCAAGATACAAAGATAAATATAAAAAGTTACATAAGACTAAAAACTGTAACAGATACAGGATCCAACAAAAGTCTAAAGTAGAAAAAGCAAATAAATATAAACTATATAAAGACCATAGAGAAATGCTATATAAAAGTAATTGTTCACAAATGTGGAGTTTACTCTACTTCATGATTTAATTCAATTTTATTCAATTCAATTTATTTTGTCCTTTTGATTGATATCAGACACGTCATAGTATAAAAATTACATTAATGTCCACTGTCATCCAACGACATTTCCAATATGGAGATCTTTAATGTTAATATGACCTTTGAACTAGTTTTCAATTTACCAATTTCTTAATATTAGGTGTAACTTTTATGTGCATACTTTTTTTAAAGTTATTCAACATAAGTCGTATTGGATGATGAATGAAATGAATGAAATGATGCTCATATGAGTCCAAGGTCCATAGAGCCCAGAGTTACCCAACATTTATCTTTCAGGATAAGGGAAAACCCTGGAAAAAACCTGGTAACTCACCCTGACGGAGAATTGAACTAGGGTCCTGTTGAACATGAGACAGACTCACTAGGATCTGCGCTACCAAGACAATGAACCATCCTCAGCTTATGTTTATTCCTGTTTTACAGTTACTCTAGTGCAAACTCTGGGCAAGAAAATATATGTTTTTAAACATATAGGACATCATGGGACTTTATGCAGAACTAATATGCCCAAGCAAAGCAGGATAGTTGGTTATGTTAAAAAGAGATCTTAAAAAACTTACCTTAAGATTAGTATTATGTATCAGTGTCTCCACATTTTCTCCTGTAACATCTGACTTGAGTAAGCCTTCAGCTGCAGACCAAAGAATAGAAGCATATTTTCCATCTTTTGGCCTTTTCAGTGTTTTCCCTCTAAATTCCGTTGACCATGGACCTCTGCCAGAACTGGTGTATGCTGCAGTTTTTATTACATATTCTGTATTTTCTCTTAGGTTTTGGAAAGTATAAATTGTTGTGTTTATGTCTCTCCTTACAATTGATACACCAGTTTTTTCATCTGTTACATGTATCTCATACGACCAATTTTGCCAGGCACCTTTACCTATAAGAGTACAACATAAAATTGGTTTAGAATGCACTTTGAAGTAATTAAATGTATGAATTTTATAGTTTAAAGTAAAAAGCTTCTTGGTTTGAAACTTTTGTTCTTATAGAACAAAATCTTTATTGTTGAGGCCTTATTTATGTGTGTTCTATGATAATTTATATTTACCCTAGTGCTGTATGCGAAAATATCAGTATTTTTAATAAGTTGTTGGTTATGGGTCAATATAATTACTTTATATTTTAAGAATTTTCACACATTTTTTTTTTTGTATATTAATCACTTATGCGAAAAAGTGTAGGTCTAATTAATTTTCAGGCATAAGGAAGAGATACAAGCCTGTGAGCCGCTAGGCTTTCACCTACATTGTAATTTTAGTAACACCCCAGAAATTACAGTTTTATTACCACTTTTCACACGACAAGAATTTTGCTTAAAGGAAGTAGGGAATGGAGAGAGGACCGCAAAGGGAAAGAGAGTAAGAAAACTGAAGATAGAATGGAAAGTGATAGTGAGAAAGATAGAGGAAAGTAGGAAAGAGAAAGAGTAGAAGAGGGAGTAAATATTGTTTCTGCAGAATAAATTTGATAATGATAATGATGACAATGACGTGACCATGACGAAAATGATGATGATGATAAACATTTAGGCATTAATGTTGTATTATATGTACCTACTCATAGCTAATTGAAAATGAGATCTCTTCATTCTGAAAAGCTCAAGAAATTTTTGATAAAACTGTTATATATGGATGTATATATTAAAGAAGGCATGGTAGAATTGTTTTATTGTTACCTTGTCCTCCCAAAAGATGTGGAACTTGCCATGACGTCTTTGCCAGCTCTGCCCCAAAAATGGCTTGCACATTGGTTGGAGGATTGACAGGTATTGGCATTGGCTGTGAAGTTGGAAGGTTGACACTAACACTCACAAATGATCTGTCAGATCTATCTGGATATGCATTATGAAAGTAACTATCATGGCCACGATGGTATTCTTCTGTCAGCACTTCTTCACCATTAGTCCAATAAAACAAGCCATTAGCCATTGCTAGAGATATAACATTATGAAACATTGGCTGTTGTGTGTTCCCTCGTAAGTCAGCTATTTCTCTCCTAAGAGTAAACACAAATAATACAGTGTTAACTACAAGCAAATTTTTTACTTTCTCTGCTACTCACTTATGATACAGTCGCACTGCTGGAATGGCTACCCTGGCTTTATCTTTGTTAGTAGAAACCTCTCAGATAACACACTGATTATTCTTGTAAGAGTGAGAGGGGAACTGAAGCACTTCCTGGACCTGTGCTAAGCACCAAAAAATGCATCACATGGCCAATGAAATTCACAGAAATCACAAATGACAGATAGATGTTTACTCCACGTGGAGTAATCAGTGCATTATTTGAGAGGTATCTATTACCAAAGATAAATCCATGGTAACCGTTCAAGCAACGCGACAATAATTAGAGGAAGTATCGCACACAAAAATGCAATTCTTATAATTCATCAGAAATATGGTGCCATCAAATTAAGTGCCAATGCTGTTTACACACCTGTGTCGAGGTTGTGTGCCATTTCCCTGACTGTCCAGAATGCCTTGTGTATCAACACAAACAGGATGAACCATTATTATTACACAAATTACAATATTGAATGTCCTTATGGCGAAGATGATCTTGAAAATTTTCACCTTGTGCTTGAAGCAGGCATTGTAAGGGTTTAACAGTATATCATTATTAGTATATCATATTCTACAGCGAGGATGAATTTTTAAATTTTTAAATATTTAGTTAGCTACCTTAATTGTAAATATTGTACTTAGTTTTTAATTTGATGCGTCCTATAACATGTACATGTTTTAATGGATGAATCAATAAATCAAATCAAATCATAAACTTGTTGCAATTCTTCTTGGGTTATGTGGTTATTTTTTACCCTGTATTATTTTGCTGCTTGTATAATTTTTGAAAATTTGATTTATACACCTTGTGTTTTGAATTACCCAAAAATAAAAGTTGCCAGGCACAAACACAGAGACAAACATAGCCACTTTAATAGCCACTGCTGGTAAGGAGAAGAGGGATTAATTTGTTCAGGCCACAAGATGGTCTAATATATATCAAATATTTCCTGTCAATTTTTAAAACTAACAAACTCTGCACAAAAATAATTTTAACCACTTTTTCTTTTCAGGCAGGAGGCAAATGCTAAGCATTCAGGAAAAAAATATATTTTTTTTTAATTTGGTTTTTTATATATTTTATCCATTTTAAAATATTCACCGAATATACATTTTCACCATTACTCAAAACTCTAACTTACCCATCTAATGACACAGATATAACTGTATTCTCCCTGTGATTTGGAACTAAAAGTCGGAAGTTTGTATGATCCACCATAAAAGCACCAAGGTTGGGGTCCTCCAAAATAAGGTCAGGGGTTACTTCGTGTTTCACTCCATTACTGATGTCTGCTAGATCCAGTCGATACAGTCCTCCTTTTACAGTGCCTTGGGTAACCCAGAACAGATACCTAATAAAAACAACAATGTTAGGGTTTAAATATATCTTAAAGACATTGTTATGCATTTAAATATTTCTATATCATTTTTCAAGCAGGTGCATTTTTTGATGCAGGTTCAAACCTTTGTAGGAAACATGTTCTAGCTGTAAACTCACTCGCTCATTCACTCATATACTGACCCCGAGGTCACGGGTTCAAATATGGGCCAGACTGATGTTTCTTTTAACTGTTCTTAAAAGCAACAATCAATATCAGTAGATTCATTGGCACATAAAAGAACTCCTGTGGGATGAAATTCCAGCACTCCGATTTTTTTTTCTTTTTTGTAATTAACGTCCTCCAACATTAAGTCATATCGGACGGTGAATGAATTGGGTGAAATGATGTTCAAATGAGTCCAGGATCCGTGGAGCTTAGAGCTACCCGACATTCATCTTCAAGGATAAGGAAAACCCCTGGAAAAAACCTTATCCAGGTAACTCAGCCTGACTGAGATTCGAACTTGGGACCTCTTGAACGTGAGGCAGACATGCTACCATCTACACTACCGAGGCGGGACGATGAATGGAATAGGTTAAATGATGCTCAAATGAGTCCAAGGTCCATAGAGATTAGAGCTACATGACACGTGTCTTTCACGATAAGGGAAACCCCGGAAAAACCTTATTCAGGTAACTCACCCTTGGGACCTCTTGAACGTGAGGCAGACACACTACCACCATGCTACCAAGGCACGCAGCACACCGATTACATTAATATAATCCCGGCAATTGGCAGCATCATTAAAAAGCCTGCCTCGGTAGCATAGATGGTAATGTGTCTGCCTCACGTTCAAGAGGTCCTGAGTTCGAATTTTGGTCAGGACAAATTATCTGGATAAGGTTCTTTCCTGGGGTTTTCCCTTATACTGAAAGATGAATGTCAGGTAACCCTAAGCTCTTAGGACCCTGGACTCATTTGAACATCATTTCACCCATTTCATTCAACGTCCATTATGAATTAACTTTGAAGGACATAAATTTAAAAAAAAAATCATTAAAAAGCAAAACCGTTGTTCAGGTATGACAACCACATGATAATGAAATATAGTTAATTTCCGCTATTGAGTGTGGATAATGTTAATGATGGAAGAAGCCAACTTCGAGCTATGACACGTATACACGAGAACCACGGCCCATGGATTCTATCACAAGATCTGTGAACAATGAGAACACCACCTGGCATTGGAACTATATACCTGCACTTTTTGTGGTCAGTTTGGTGTACAATATCACATCCTTATATGTCAATCAAGGACTGACACTGGCAGTTTATGCAAAAGATTATCAATATGGCAATATATTAATTGATAAACACACATTGTGTTCAATAAGTCTTATGTATAATGTTAATGATCACCCTATTGAACTATTGTTCGTTGTTTTATGGACCAAACATGGTCTTATTTACATGGCTCTTAAGAATTATTTATGAGTATTAATGCATTTGTTTTAAATGGTGTGAAAGATGTGTGGTGGCACAACAACATCACTTTCATCTTCAATGATGAAAGTATTTGTTTACTGTATTGTAATTTACTCAAGCAATATACGTTCTTGAATTTAAGAGGCTGTGATTATTATCTAACTCTACCAGTAAAGAACATGCTTTTATAGATAGACTCAACATGAAAAATTCAATGCCATGGCCGGGATTTGAACCACGGATCCCCTGGTTTCCATCCAGTCACTCTAATCCATTGAAATATCATGGCCAACTTGCTGCCATGACATTAAATTCTCCATTTGACTTGTATATTTGCCCGGTAGACCACTAGGGGCTCTCACATCCGAGATACACAGTTTGTGGCGACTTACTATCATAAGTACTTGAGTCCCAGGCTTTACCATGGCATTGAATTTTTCATGTTGACTCTATCTATCAAAGACCTTAGCCTATATACGGCTAGTATGAAGAAATGATTAATTTCCATCAATTAACTAAAAGCATGCCTTTTTGTTTCACTTGTTCCATTTATATCCCGCCTTTAACTGCAGTGGTCATATCGGCGGCCATCCTCCTTTAGAACATATTGAAGGTGTTAACTCGTATTCATTGGGTTTTAATCATTAGATCACACACACATTAACACTCTCATTCATACTTCCAGACTCTGGGGAAGATGAGGAATTATCTTGGTCATATCGGCGGTCGTTCTCCTTTGGAACATATCGAAGGTGTTAGCTTGTATTCGTTAGGTATTAATCATTAGATCACGTACACATTCGCACTGTCATTTATACTTCCAGACTCTGGGGAAGATGAGGAATTATCTTGGTCAGAGAAAATCTGCACCCCCACTGCCAGGAGTCTAACCTGGGACCCCCGGCATGGCAGGCAGGTGCTCTACTGACTGAGCTATGGGGCCAGCCAACATGCTTTCTCTGTCCAGAAAATTCTCTTTAAGTGTACTACACATTCAAACAAAGACTATATTTTGGGTATGACTGAAAATTGTATGCTAGTTGCTAATTTCAAAAACTACCCCCTATCCACAGCATCCAATGCATCCATGTAACACAGCATAAGTTTTGTAATATCTTATAAGTGGATTGTTAAATCTCTTCTGTAAGACGTTAAGTCTCAGTAACCCAATAATGAATACATGCATTTTAAACACTATTCTTGTAGAATTTAGTAAGTATATAACATGTAAAGTTTACCCATTGTAAGGATCCACTTCAATGTGGTGAGGTTTTATCAGAAAGCCAGCCACAGCAATAGTGAGTCCTCGTCCATCCAAACCACAACGTGCCACTTGCCATCTTGGACCTGTGCTGTGTGTAACTTCACCAAGCATATACAGGTGATCATTGAGCCAATCTACACTAAGATCTAGTGGCAGAAAGTTCGTGTGTGACGGCGTCAGAATTACCATGGGAGGTTGGTAATGCGTTAGAGTGCTTTGAGACACATAGCCTGCTGAATCCGATACAAATAATAGTCGATGACTCACATGGATGGCAACTCCTGGAACAAAAATGCTTTTTGCTACAAATGCATAAGTTATAGAAGGTTGGATAGAGTCAACATGAAAAATTCAATGCCATCAAAAATCTTAGCCTATGTACTTACAAAGCAAACAGGTTATTAGAGGTAGTTAGAATATATTTATCAGAGCTAGGAATCTTACTAAACACAAATAAAACAGAATGGATGCAAATTGGAGTAAATAATAAAATGCAGACAAACATAACTTTAGTAATCCAAAATGAGCAAATTCAACAAGTAATGCAAACAAACTTTATAGGACTAGTTATTGATAGTAATTTAAAATGGAATAAATATTCGCTCAAACATCAAAGATGCCATTCCATCTAACGAAAAAATCTGGTATATATCAAATTTAATGCAATGACTGTAGTCAAATTTATATTGGAAAAACCAAAAGAAATTTAGAAACAAGAGCAAAGGAACACTTTAGAAACATAAAATATAAACAATTAGAAAAATCAGCAGTTGCCACGCATTTTTGGGAAAAAAACGACAACATAAATCCAGAACCAAAACTACTAAAACATACATCAGGAAAACAAGAACTATCCACATGGGAACAAATCTTCATTTCAAAAAATAGGAACAAAGTATTCAATTTCGACATGCCCCAGAAAGATTTGTCCAGCAAGTTCCTTGAACCGCCACCAGAGGAGACCTATGACAAAATGTTGTCAAGCTTGTTTTCACCAATAAGAACCAGTTGATGGCTGGTTGAGGATGGAAGCAAAGTCTCTGAAACATGTTCCAGAAAAATTTAAAAGTAAGTGTTGTCTAGTGTCATTAATCGACTCCCTTTAAATTTAATTTATTATAAAAACACTGTTTTCAACACTTCCAAGAAAGGAATTGGAATAAATATGTTGAAAAAATTTGCAACAAAATAAATAAGGGCATATATGTGTTAAAGCAAGTAATACAAATCATGAATGAGATTAGTGCCCTGAAAGTATATTACACTTTTATACACTCTCATCTAAATCATGGGATTATCTTAGAGGGAGCAGCAGGAAAGAAACAGAGACTAAGAATATTTAGGTTACAGAAACGAGCAATAAGATTGATTTAAAAAATTCCAAGAAGAAACTCGTGCAAAAGTAGTTTTAAAAATCTTGGAATACTTACATTAACCTACTTTTATATATATATATTATATATATATATATATATATATATATATATAAATCTCTCAAGTATATAGTAGGTAAGAATGCAAAAACAGGAAAAGAATACTAATATTAGGATGGTTTCTCGGGTTTGCAGCCAAGTGATGTTTCCTTCTACCAAGCTTTCAGCCATTTTAACTCTGTGGCCTTCTTCAGGGATATGTCTTTTGGGCAACCTATTTCCTATTTTATAATCTAAAATATGCCTTATGATTGGTTCGGTCGGTGCGACCAATCAGGTGTCTTTATTTCTTCCCTTGGCCCGGGCTCTTGTCATTGGCCCAGTGTAAGTTGTAAGGATTCGTGACAATACTTTTAACAAAGACAATGGTCTTCAGCTCAGCGAAGCATGGGGACCAGCAATTGAAATTTTAAAACAGAAGAAGAGAGAGCAAGAGCAGAAGATGACAGCATGGAAAGCTGAGACCCAACAGTGGCTGGTCTGTTTTCATATACCAACGGAGAAGACTATGCAACAGGGGCCCCTGAGAAAACAGTCCCTCCCACAACTTACACTGGGCCAATGACAAGAGCCAAGGCCAAGGGAAGAAATAAAGACACCTGATTGGTCGCACCGACAGAACCAATCATAAGGCATATTTTAGACTATAAAATAGGAACTAGGTTTCCCAAAACGACATATCCCTGAAGAAGGCCTCAGAGTTAAGATGGCTGAAAGCAAACCCAAGAAACCACCCTAATGAATCAATGCCGAGAACGCTTTAAATCTCTTAATACTAATATTCACAGGCATAACACAAGAACAAAACTGAACTATTTTAGAAACAGACTAAGAGGTACGCTAGGTAACAAGTGTATTGAAAACAATGCAAAAGATTTATACAATCATTTACCTCACCTCATCAAGGAAATAAATTCAGAGGTGAAGAAAATTGAGGCAATTAAGACATACCTGTTAAAAAATGCCTTCTATTCAATTGAAGAGTATAAAATATCACATGTCAATAGAAGTTAGTCATGCAATATAAAAGATTTATTGTACTAATGTATGTAAATTATTGTACAGTTCTTATTTATGTTTAATGTATTTGTGACAAAGCCTTGTAAAATTTTTTGCAAATGGTGAATAAAATCTGAATCTGAATCTTAGTGGGAGTTCAGTGTACAGCATGCCACTAATTATAACAGGATCCTTTACGGTGGCTTTCTTTGTTGTAGTATCACAATTATATGTATGTGAGCATTTTAAAAATAAATTTCATTTTTAATTACTGATAGTGTTCAACTATTACAGGTCTTAGTGTCTTACTCATTATTGGGTGTTAAAAACCGCTTAATTTTTCTCAGATGCTCCTTTATCAGCCTCAAGTTTCTTTTACATGCCATAAAGCTATGACATGGGATCATCAGCTTTACTTCCCTTTTAAAGAGAGCAATGCTAAGGATTTTTTTGTCTCAAAAATTCCAGCACCCTAGACCATAGAAGAGGACAATGACTTTGAAAGTTTGTTTTCTTTAAATGATCTTGAAACAAAAGAAATGAAATGGTGACTTAGCGATTAAAAAGATATAAATATTTGACAACAACAATAAATAATATCTCAGAAATGATTAATGTTTCATGAAAAAATATGTGAGATAAGTGTGTGTTTTAAACTTTTAATGAGGTCTACCTTTCCTTAGCAGTAAGTTTTTGGCTATGGTTTAGATTTATGAATATATATAAAATTCATTCAGAATGAAGAAGACTTTGCAAGATATTCTCAAAAAATTAAAGATATATATTTTATTTTTCATGTAATTATCTTAAATATATATCTACTATATTAATTAAAATCATTAGAGCCTCTTTTTAAAAAATCAGAAATAATGAAGCCTGCCTTGGTAGCGTAGGTGGTACTACCATATCTACCTCACATTCAAGAGGTCCTGAGTTCGAATCTCAGTCAGGGTGAGTTATTAGGATAATATTTTTTTCTGGGATTTTCCCTTATACTGGGTAACTCTAAGCTGCATGGACCCTGAGCTCATTTGAACATCATTTCATCCATTTCATTTATTGCCTCCAATATGACTTAATGTTGGAGGATGCAAATTGAAAACAAAAACGAAATAATGAAACATTTTCCATGTAAAGTGTAGTTTGAAGTTTGCAGGAATCTCTTTATAATCTTCATACTCGGTCTTTGGAGGATACTGAACTAAAGAATCAAGTTTTTTATGGATAGAGTCAACATGAAAAATTCAATGCCATGGCCGGGATTTGAACCACGGATCTCCTGGTTTCCGTCCAGTCGCTCTTAACCTTTGAGCTACCATGGCCAACGTGCCGTCCTGACATTAAATTCTCCATTTGACTCATATATTTCCCCGGTAGACCACAAGGGGCTCTCGCATCCGAGATACACCGTTTGTGGCGAATTACTATTGTAAGTACTTGAGTCCCAGGCTTCATCATTTAACTTTTATTATTTTAGTTATTTGATGGAAATTAATCATTTCTCCACACTAGCCGTACATAGGCTAAGATTTTTTATGGATAGAGTCAACATGAAAAATTCAATGCCATGGCCGGGATTTGAACCACGGATCTCCTGGTTTCCGTCCAGTCGATCTTAACCTGGTAGCTCAAAGGTTAAGAGCGACTGGACGGAAACCAGGAGATCCGTGGTTCAAATCCCGGCCATGGCATTGAATTTTTCATGTTGACTCTATCCATAAAAAATCTTAGCCTATGTACGGCTAGTGTGGAGAAATGATTAATTTCCATCAAATAACTAAAATAAAGAATCAAGTTTGTTGTATACTCAACTTCTTAGTTTTGGATATTGTTGTTCACACACACACATACACACACACACACACCACACACACACACACACACACACACACACACACACACACACCACACACACACACACACACACACACACACACACACACACACACACACACACACACACACACACACACAGACTGGCACACAATGACATAGTAGCATATCAGAAGAGAAGGAAACAAAAAATAAAACTAAAGATATATTCATTACCTTTAATGAAATGAGATGTATTGTACATAACAATTGGCTCCTCCAACATGTCTGCTTCTTGCCGTAATACAGTGTGATGAGCACCCAGAATGAGCACAGGCTGGGGTGTATCCTTCACTAAATAAAATAATAATAATAATAATAATAATAATAATAATAATAATAATAATAATAATAATAATAATAATAATAATAATAATAATAATAATAATAATAATAATAATAATAATAATAATAATAATAATAATAATAATAATAATAATAATAATAATAATAATAATAATAATAATAATAATAATAATAATAATAATAATAATAATAATAATAATAATAATAATAATAATAATAATAATAATAATAATAATAATAATAATAATAATAATAATAATAATAATAATAATAATAATAATAATAATAATAATAATAATAATAATAATAATAATAATAATAATAATAATAATAATAATAATAATAATAATAATAATAATAATAATAATAATAATAATAATAATAATAATAATAATAATAATAATAATAATAATAATAATAATAATAATAATAATAATTTTTTTTTGCTTTATTGATATCAACAGCATGCTCCATTACATAGTAATACTACATGCTTTATAGTTACATGTCCTATTTTGAATTAGTAATAATAATAATAATAATAATAATAATAATAATAATAATAATAATAATAATAATAATAATAATAATAATAATAATAATAATAATAATAATAATAATAATAATAATAATAATAATAATAATAATAATAATAATAATAATAATAATAATAATAATAATAATAATAATAATAATAATAATAATAATAATAATAATAATAATAATAATAATAATAATAATAATAATAATAATAATAATAATAATAATAATAATAATAATAATAATAATAATAATAATAATAATAATAATAATAATAATAATAATAATAATAATAATAATAATAATAATAATAATAATAATAATAATAATAATAATAATAATAATAATAATAATAATAATAATAATAATAATAATAATAATAATAATAATAATAATAATAATAATAATAATAATAATAATAATAATAATAATAATAATAATAATAATAATAATAATAATAATAATAATAATAATAATAATAATAATAATAATAATAATAATAATAATAATAATAATAATAATAATAATAATAATAATAATAATAATAATAATAATAATAATAATAATAATAATAATAATAATAATAATAATAATAATAATAATAATAATAATAATAATAATAATAATAATAATAATAATAATAATAATAATAATAATAATAATAATAATAATAATAATAATAATAATAATAATAATAATAATAATAATAATAATAATAATAATAATAATAATAATAATAATAATAATAATAATAATAATAATAATAATAATAATAATAATAATAATAATAATAATAATAATAATAATAATAATAATAATAATAATAATAATAATAATAATAATAATAATAATAATAATAATAATAATAATAATAATAATAATAATAATAATAATAATAATAATAATAATAATAATAATAATAATAATAATAATAATAATAATAATAATAATAATAATAATAATAATAATAATAATAATAATAATAATAATAATAATAATAATGATGATGATGATGAAGATGACGATGATGACGATGATGATGATGACGATGATGACGATGATGACGATGATGACGATGAGTTCTTCTGACATGTATGAACAATAACAAAACAAATTCATAATAATTTACTATAGTTAATTAATTTTTGTAATATATTTTACAACACTGTATTATCCTCAGTAATCATTATTTTAATGCACACATCCATGATGCAACGTATGCTATATTACACTTTTCTAGCCATGCCATGTGCTGTCTACATGAAACATGCAAATTTACATTATTTGTTATTGTGAAACTGGTACCCCTGTGGAAAAGTGACATCAATTATTCACACTTCACTAGACTTGTGGTGTTTCTTCTAGTCACGTGTTATCAAGTTTTCCTTTCACATCACTTTACTTTAGTTGTTATTGAGTCTTTTTATATAGTTTGCACAAATACTTATTGCATAAGCCTGTTTTTTTATCTGCTTCATGTTAATTGACACAAATATTAACACATTACCTATTTTTTTGTAAATACAAGTTAGTTGAAGTGATAATGAAATGTTTAAAAAAATTGTCCCTATATGCTCACTTTGAAATTCCATACTCTTTACATTACTAATGAAACAACTGAATAATAGCTTAGGATTAATTGCTGAACATGCTGCTGGGGGTGGATGGATGAACTTTTGTATCAGGAAATTACCAGGTAGTATTTCAAAGTTTATAATCTGCCTCACAGCACAACAGCAACTGCTATTATGAATCACACACACTAGACTCAACCCAATGGAATACGGAAACTGAC
The DNA here is from genome assembly GCA_030765055.1 of Mantis religiosa. Classification (NCBI taxonomy): domain Eukaryota; kingdom Metazoa; phylum Arthropoda; class Insecta; order Mantodea; family Mantidae; genus Mantis; species Mantis religiosa. The sequence continues at coordinate 11,116,095 of CM060956.1, forward strand.
TTTTGCACTGGTCCTATAACTTTGGAGCCCATTTACCTGTTAATATGTACTAAATATTAAATTCTTGCCTGTAGGTTCTGGAGGTGTCGATACCAAAGTGGTTGCTGGAGGTCCTTCACCAATACCGTTCCTCATTGTAACAGATAAGGTATAATTCTTTTCTGGAAGCAAGTTCTTGAACATGTAGAAATCAGTATTTTCTGAAGCAGGAATGTCCTATATACAAGGAAGGAAAAGTAAAAGAGGTTAGAGAACATAAATATCTCAGTGATTAGAAAATCAATTTGCTTGAACAAATTATTCAGTGTTTGTAATCTAATTATGCGGAGGTAAATAAGAAAAGCTTCACAAAACCCTTACTTAAGAAAGTTATTAATACCTGAGACTAATCTATTTTCATCCTGAGTTCAAATCTTGGTCAGGATAAGGTCATACTGCAGACATTGCATATACCTTATTACAATCTTAGCATGCTTGACATGTACTAGGGACATTCAAAAATGATTGGAACTACAACTTTTTTTTCGTGTACAGGAACCATTTATTGAACAAAGTCATTCAAGTAACATTACAGATATTGGCCCCCTCGGTAGCGTAGATGGTAGCGTGTCTGCCTCATGTTCAAGAGGTCCCAAGTTCGAATCTCAGTCAGGGTGAGTTACCTGGATAAAGTTTTTCCGGGGTTTTCCCTTATCCTGATAGATGAATTTCAGGTAACTCTAAGCTCCATAGACTCTGGACTCATTTGAGCATCATTTCACCCACTTCATTCATCGTCCAATACGACTTAACGTTGGAGGACGTAAATTGCAAAAAAAAAAAAAAAAAAAATCCCCACCAATGGTTATGCACTTGTTCCATCGTTCTGGCAGCTTCCATTTTTGCGTAGCAAACCATTCTTTGGAGGTATCCCGGCGCTACTGATTGACAACTGTATGAAGTTCGTCATTAGTGGTGAACTTCTTACACCATATGACCTCTTTCATCAAGTTGAATAGAGCATAGTCACTAGGAGCCAAATTAGGTGAATATGGAGGATGTGGCAGCACAGTAAACCCTAGTGTATGAATGGTGGTCATGGTCTAGTGACTGACATGTGGTCGTGCTTTGTCTTGTTGGAGAAGAACAATTGGACCAATTTTTTATGGCAGTGTTGTTGAATGCATCGGCGGAGCTGTTGCAGTGAATTGTAGTACCGCTTGGGAAGGAGCCAATTCACCAGCAGTATCCTTTCCTGATCCCAGAACATAGTTGCCATGTGTTTCCAATGAACAGTCCTGGCTGTGACTTCTTGGGACGAGGGCTCGCAGCATGCTTCCACCCTATATACTGGTGTTTATTTTCCGTAGTCTCATTGAAAAACCAGGACTCGTCGACAGTGACCAGCTTCTCAAAGAATTCCTCTGGATCTGCACTATACTGTTGCAGCAACTGTTGACATACCTCCACACGCTTCTGTTTCTATGCATTAGTGAGAGTATGTGCGCCCATTGTGCACACACCTTTTTCAACATAGAATAGAATAGAATAAAATCTTCATGGGTTATGGTGTGGACGGTTCTCTGTGACAGACCTGTTGCCTGCACTAATTCATTAAATGTGATTCGCCTGTTCTCATTGACAAGCTCGGTATTGTTTGGTTTGCGTGCAGTTGCTGGATGCACAGTGCTTTTGTATTTTTCAGTACAGTCCCTGCTGTCTTTGAATTCGGACACCCAATGAAACACGGACTGGCGACTTGGTGCAGACTCCACACATGACCACTAACCTCTTGTGGAGGTCTGAAGAAGTTACTGCTTCCCTCCAGAGAAGCCACACAGTCCACCTTTGCCTGTGCTTGTCTGCTTTCAAGTTGTTTCACTGATGTCCACAAGCGTACTCACAAGACAGTACAATTGCTGCTCCAGTGTGCTACCTATGGGAAATAGCAACATCATCTGGTGGCAGTAGACAGTACTATCGCCTATCTTTACCCATACATTAACACATATTTTAAACTGCTACTTTGCAGGAGTTACTGGGGGAGTGTCAATCATTATTGAATGAGCTAAATAATACATTTTCATTAACCAAACAATTATGCAATATTTTTAACGAGTCTGGACCTTGATACAACAAAGCACAAAATTAGTAAATTTTGAGTCGAACTAGTACTCATACTCTATATATTGCTAGTTGGTGACATTGTAGTTGTTGACAATTGAGTCGACATTAGCTGAGGATGTCAGGAAGATCCTAATGAATCATGTTCTAGGTAAACACTAGCAATATATGGAGTATGAGTAATAATTCAACTCAAAATTATATTAACTAAGCAATAACCTATTTTATACATGTTATAGTAACATATAAGGTAAAAGTTAATGACAGCACATGAAAGGAGAAAAGTAAAAGTCAACTGCACAGGACAAAAATCTAATTTACACAAAAAGAAATAGAGCATAAGAGGACTATCACGCAAGGTGCTCTTTGTGTGATTCAAATATTGCAGATTTAGTGACAGAACCATTTAACATTCAATGGAAACAATGCCATGCAGACAACATTAATTTTCATTTAAAACAGTATTAGTAACATGCAAATAAACATACAGGAAGGTAGCTAAAAGGATAAAATGGAAGTAAAGGAAATGAAACGTAAAAGCACTAACCAAAATTAAACCTACTGGAAACAGTGAAACACTTTTAAAATAGACAAGAGCACAGAAGCATTGAAGAGAGGCAGTTTAGAATGCAATATTTGAAGCACTTTTCGAGTCATACATAAGAAAATACAGATTTTTAAGTTTAAACATGCTTAAAGAGCAGATAGAGCTAAGCAATGGGAGAGAAGTAATTTTTATGCTTGAAATTACACTAATAAATTAAAATGCTCCTTATTGATTGCATGAGAAAAGGGAAATCCTTTTCTTAATCCTTTGAACTCTAATCCTGGATTTATATGGAAATTCATGATTCTCATAATAGCATTATACATTCTTTGCACAGGTATTCAAATTCAAATTATGTCGTCCATGAAAACATATACATGTTGTGGATTCGTCAAATACAATAATTACTGATTAATAGATACCTACTATATTTACATATACAATATTTACATGTACAATTTACCTCTCTCCAACTAGCTTATGTTGTCTTCTACTCTCCTCTCTCTGGTAGTGGAACTATGAACTTCTTTCTCAAATTATCTACTGGTGGGATTTCAAAGTAGACAATTCGACAAAGAAGTTCTTAGTTCGACCACCAGAGAGAGGAGAGCAGACGACAACACATGCTAGTTGGAGAGAGGTTGAAAACAGAGGCAATAGCCTTTGAAACTAGTCCCTCGATAATATAAAAAAGTAAGTGACGAGTGTCAATAAACCAACTACAAATATCTTTTATAATCCAATCTGGTATTTATATTTAAAAAGTAAACATTACATTCACATTGGATAATACGTTTGGTTTGAATGCACAACATTTTAAATGAGAATCACAGATGCTGCTACCTGAGCTATATCACTTGGTTCTTGTTTCTCTTTGTGATTGATACAAAGAATGTATAATATCTGCTTGAGAAATAATATTGTATAAAAGTTCTTTACTAAAGGAGCACTAATTCATGAAAAGACAGAAGAGTAAGAATAAGCATTACTTTTGGGAGGCGTGATTAAGTCCTCTCTGGCTCACCTTGAGGGCAGAGTAGCCCTCAGGAAGTTCATTGATCTGCAACACATAAGACAACACAGGGCCATTGGGGAAAGGACCCGGTTCCCATGATACAGATATGCGTGTTGAATCTACCGCTGTAGATCTGACTATTCTTGGTGGTGAGGACGGCACGCCACTAGCCAAAGTGCTGATCACAACACTCGGTTCTGACACTATGGGCTCGCTGTGATGTGATAGCAGGATGGCAATGCGAAACTGAAAAGAAACATCAAAACAAACCTTTATAAAATACAGCATCTGCTGGTACACAGAAATCCTCAATATTCACTATTCAATTGTATTGTCCTATCCTCATTAAGTTAATGAATACCTTTGCCTATGATTGATAAATAAGTGAGGAGTGCCAAAGTTGCAATATAGATAATAACATTCAAATGTTTATTTATTAAGCAAGCTTTGTGATTGAAAGAAAAGAAAACACTGTGTTATACTCACATTAATTTCTCTACACGCTCTCCTACAAGCTATTCATAGAAAAGTTTACTGTTCTATCTGCTTCATATTAATTGAGATATATGTTTGTAGATATGCTGGAATGCAGTATTACCTCTGCTTACTACATATAATAATTAGTAGAGAAGGTGAAAAGGATTACAAATTTTGAAACCTGTTTCTTAGATATCTCTTAGAAAGGGCTTGCAATTTTGAACATTTCACAAATAGGTAAATCTGCAATAAAATGTTTAGACACAAATTGTATATTTTAATAAGTTTACATTTTCTCATAATAATTTTTTGTGTATAGTTTTAAGGATTCTTATTTAAGAACTACACAAAGTTCAGTCAACCAAAGATGATTTCACAGGTTATTCACAGAAAATTCAAGATATACATGTTATTTCTCAGGCTAATCGATTATACTTCAGGCATTTTAGTAAAAATCCTTAATACAATTTTTGAAAAAGTAATAAATAAACATTTTGCATCTCATGGAGGCCTTTTGTTGAAAACCCTTTGTGCTCTATCCTTGGAAGAGATTGAACTTAATACTTAACTTTGTATTCATCTAATCTTTTGTTTTTAAACTCTGTTGTTCACACAGTCACATTGCCTCTGTAGCGTAGATAGTAGTGTGTCTGACTCATGTTAAAGAATAAATCCTTTCATGGAAGTGTTGAAAACAGTGTTGTTGTATAAATTAAATTAATTGGGAGTCGATTAATAACACAAAATAACACTCACTTTTAAATTTTCCCGGAACCGGTTTCTGAGGCCTTCCCTCTATTTTCAGCCGGACATCGACTTGTTCTCATTGGTTCTCATTGTTCAGCAAGTTCCTCGAACCGCCACCAGAGGAGACTGATGACAAAATATTGCCAGCTACACCAATGAGAACAAGTCGATGTCCGGCTGAAAATAGAGGGAAGGCCTCAGAAACCGGTTCCGGGAAAATTTAAAAGTAAGTGTTGTTTTGTGTTATTAATCGACTCCCAATTAATTTAATCATGTTAAAGAGTTCTTGATTTTGAATCTAGTTCAGGGTGAGTTATCTGGATAAGGTTTTCTCCAGGTTTTTCCCTTATCCTGAAAGATCAATGTCTAAGCTCTATGGACCCTGGGCTCATTTGGACATCATTTCACTCATTTCATTCATCATCTGATATGATTTAATATTGGAGGATGTAAACTTAATAAAAGAATGCACACACACACACACACACACACACACACACACACACACACACACACACACACACACACACACACACACACACACACACACACACACACATTAATAAATGAATTCACTTACTGATTCTGAATGTATAGATGCTTATGTAATTAAAGGAAATAAAAGTCTTGGTTTATAAAGATAAGTTGGATTAGAAACATTATACGTCACTAACTAAAAATTAGTTTCTAATACTTCTACTCAAGTGTAAAAGTGTTAGTTTTGATTTTAACAAAGTAAAGTAACTTCGTAGTCTTAAGCATAACAAATGCCATAGTGTTCTATAATTAAGGAAGGTTTATGAACTCTCTCAGCCTTTTTTTTTTTAATTAATGTTGTCCAACATAAGTCATATCAGATGATGAATGACATGGCTGAAATGATGTTCAAATAAGCCCTAAGTCCTTAGAGCTCAGATATACCAGACATTCATATTTCAGGGTAAGGGAGAAAACATTATCCAGATAACTCACCCTGACTGGTATTCAGATTTGGGACCTCTTGAATGTGAGCAGACATGCTACCACCACGCTAAAGAGCCAGGCTTAGTCCCTTCTTGGATCTATCATATGGGTTTCACAAGGGAGGATATTGAAAGCTAGATTTGGACTATAAAAATGGTGAATGTGGATCATATTTGACAGCAACAACTCCTCTGAAGACCATCAAAATAAGCAGCATGTTGAGAAAGACAGCAAACCTGTTGAACATACTTTGCCTGTGTATTCTATGATATATTTGTATTAACTGGGATGATTCCAGACTTTGAAGCCACTCTACATAATTAAAAGTAAACCTGCATGAATATATTTACCCTGTACTTGGTGTATGGCTGAAGATTCTCCACAAGCACAGTCGAATAAGGTCCCCAGCTCTGATTGCGACAGTACTGCCAAGCTCCAGCTAGTTCCTCGTACCTCCACTGTACAAGGTAACTAATGTTGCTGAACCTTGTGCCTTCCCATTCCAAACTGAGTGAGGTAGCTGTGAGAGAGTCTGCAACCAGTGCTGGAGCTGGAGGAGTACCTATCTCTTCTATAAAATAAATATATGTTTAGTAATAAACAAGAATACAAAATATCTACCATATTTTAATCTTGAAATAGCAATAATAATGAAATAACTTTACAATGTAATAGTTGTATGGATTATAAATGAATTTCATATGCTATTTGTTTTTGTGAAAGTAACTATATAATGTAAGAGGACACTAATGGCAAAATTTGCTAAAAAAAAAAATTACATCTTTAATTTTTTATGCAGTCTTATTAATTTTGAATTCCCTCTTTAGTTTGAGATATATGTATTTTATCACTGTACGCACATACTTTTATTGTAAATATATATTTTAAAAATGATACTGCATCTGCCATTTTCTACTGAAGTTCTGTATTGAGGCGGTTCAGCCCAGTCGGAACCCAGTGAATGATCTCTCATTCAGTCACTACCTCATAAGGTTAATTGTAGTTGGGTGGGAGATCAAGGATCGAGAAATTTCAGTCATTGGTCTGATGTTTCCGTTGGTGTAGCTCGGCATGAGGCTCTCATCAGGAAATTCAGGGCTGGGTACATCCTGACTCGTTGTAGGCTCGACTCCTAGACGTAAGTAGATTTATTGTGATCCTTGACCTATCATGGGTGCTTGCCACCTGTTGTAATGTTGCATCTCAGTTGTTTATCGTCTCACATCGCGGAGTGAACGGTGATGTCTTGTAGAGTACTGCGGCGCAAAATGTCATAGTGCCGTCCGCGAAGTTGAGTTCCTGTTTTGTTGCAGTTGAATATACTAAACAATAATTACTTAATATTCCTGGGTGCTTTTCTCTGCGTGCGTTGGTCCCTCGCGATCCTTACTTAGCGAACATTCTTAAATGTGAAACTTATCACTTCCTGGAGTGAAACGCCAAAAAGTAAAGTATGGAGTGCAGATAATCTAGCACGTCGAAACATCGGAGGACATGTGAGTTTAGTTGGTGGAACGCTTTTCTGCTATCGTTCAAATTTCCCCCATGCATACCGAATTTGGGGAATGTTCATAAATCACGTGACCAATAACTTATTCCTGATTGGTACAAGCTGATTCCCACTCTAAGACTAGTTTAAATTTGGTACCAGGGTGCATGACGAATGCGTCACTTTCTCTAACGGCTTGCTTGCTAAAATTTATGCATAAGGATATGTTCTGAGCGTTGGTCAAAATCTCAAAGCCTGTTGTGAGGGGCACATATGGGTTTGTAACAATGGGTCGGTTCACAAATTTCTGGCACCACATTTGCCTTCCGGGCATGGCAGGCAATAGAGCAAGGATGGTTGTTTAAAGTATAAACTTGAAAGAAGCGTAGGGACAGTGAAGCACAAATTAGTACATAAGTGAATCGAGAATATATTGACACATTGCTTCACTCACACTGTTTATTCACAGGACATGTTTCAAGAGCTCTTGCTCCTATCCTCAGCTGATACACTAATCGAGTATCAGCTGAGGATAGGAGCAAGAGCTCTTGAAACATGTCCTGTGAATAAACAGTGTGAGTGAAGCAATGTGTCAATATATTCTTGATTCACTTATGTACTATGGTTGTTTAAGTTTGCCAAGGGGGTTTAATGGCTTGGCCTTGTTAACTCGCCAGTTTTCACTATATTCAAGTATGGCAGAAATTTTTCAAGTTGCAGGCGCGACTGTTCTCAACATATACATTATTTATATTTGTTCTTATAGTTACATTTATATTGGCATTAATTGGTATGTTATGTCAATGTCTGTACCTGACAGGGACTGCATCAGTATCATTTCACAGAAAAATACAATAACTCCTACACTGAAGAAGAAAGATAAACTTTAGCCAATCTTTTAGGGAAAGTTTTGCTGTAAAAATAATTACTACTGCTAAGAATGGCAGATTTTTATGGTCAAGTCATGTAGTTTCTTTCTTTACCAATACATACAGGCTTGTGTTCTGTATTTTTTCTTCGAACAATTTTTTTCTGTGAATGACATTTTATGGTATAAATTACACATTTTCTCACAAACTATTGAAGGTGGAGAAATTATATTTTAATATGAAAGGAACAATCGTTGAGTGTTATTGTAGATCTACTTCAGAGTTAATAATATGGTTGGTTATTTTGTTTTTAAATAAATGCTGATATATTTGAAACAAAATATAGCGCCTAATTCCAGCTTCTGATAAAAATTGTAAAAAACAGGGACAAATGCAATGACAAAACCTAGCATTGAGGTTTAGGAGAAGATGTAATCATTTGGAAAGCCTGAAGCCCTTTTCCCACTTCCTTTAAGTGCATAATGTTTTAATAAAATTGTCATAGAATATCAAAAAGGATTCCATAGTGTTACTGCTATATGCATGCAAGAAATTGCCAACCCAAGTGGTACAAGTGTAATCTGCAGAACAGATTATTTGAATGCTGTGCATACACACCTACACACTGTAACTTAGACATTGTAATGTAGCCTTGAACCAAACTGATACCACAGGAGCCTACCATCCATTCATACCCCTCCACATACTCAACTAGGTGTTATAATCTAACCTTGAGCTAAATTAATACCATAGTAACCCTGCCATCCTGTTCATATACCTACACAAACTAACCTAGGCTACAGCCTAACCTTGAACTAAATTTTGGTACCACAGGACTTATTCATATACACATATAACCTAAGTGTTGTAGCCTGATATGTGCTAAATTTCGACAACAGAGGACCCTGTCATCATCTTCATGTATACACATACTAACCTAGGCATTGTAACTTAATCTTGGGCTAAATTTTAATTCTGTAGAACACTGTCACCACTGTGCCCAGCAATGCCCAACCTGCAAAAGGGGGGAGGGCAAATTTGTCCCCACCATAGTTTGCTGAGCTATGATGCATTCATAGAATCATGTATACACAAGAGCCAAAGTGGGCATTGCTAACTGTGCCAGTGGTTTTGATACCAGAAATTATAAGAAAGAATTCATCCCCAAAAATATGTTAAATGAGTATTTAAAAATATAGAAGCTTTCAATCCTTTGATAATCCATTAATATCAGCAGGAAAAAACAACAACATTTGTTTTCATCATATACAATATATATGAAATTCATTCATTTTACATCCTCTAGTTCCCACTGAATGTGCTTTAGGTTAATTTATGCACACGATACTTACCTTTAAGTATCTGAAGATATGTATTCATTGCATCATTACATCCCATAATGCAATACAGTTCTTTGGGAGGAAGCAAATCTTGGGTGCCATTCTGTAAGACAAATCAGATAATACAGACAATAATTTTAATTTTAATAGAATAGCATAACTTTTTTTTACTGCTTAATGACACTTCTTGGTCATATCTGCTGTCATTTTGTAAGTTCATCTGAGTCAGTTTCACCAGATAGATGCATAGTTGCCTTCCTGCATCAAGTAAAGTTATGTAAACTAATGCAATTATTCACCATTTGTAATTATGTAGCTCAATATGTTACTAATATGCCCAACCTCAAATGTTATATACTTACCAACACCACCTCTAGCCTAGGTGGCATTACTGCTGCCCTGCCAAAAAAAGAAAAAAGAAAAAAATGCTGGTGGGATTATATGGAGCTCAATTTTCACTCCTGATGGGGTTGCTTCAGTGTTACTTGGTAGGACTGAAGCAGCAAGCTCCAAGATCATAATCCATAATATTTAATATTTACTTCTGTAAATAAGACCTGAAGCTTTCCTGACAACGAATATGTCCTGTAAAATGTGTATAAGTTTAAAGGATGAATAAATGAACTATACTCACACAGACACTTTGACAACTTGACTCTAGTGCCCTCTGCCAAGACTGGCATCCTCTTGCACACTGAAACATAAAGAAAGAAACAAATCTTTAAAGCTCTACAACTTGAAATACATTTTCACAGTAACACTATAGACATTAAACTGTAATAACATTTTTCTGATAATATTCAATTTAGAATGAATATTTTAATGTATAACGCACTCAAATGAAACTTTGCATCTTTTACTTTTACTACAGTTTAACTACTAGGTAGAGGAAGTACTATATTCAAAGCAAAATTTGATATTGAGAGTTTATGTTTTCAGATATTCTGAATAGAAAGTTATCTGATCAAATAAATTTACATGACTTTCTTTAACTATTATTATTTATTTTCACTTAGCTTCTCTTACAAGAGCTTATTTTTCTATTTCACATTAATAGAAATTAACATTTTCAAAAATAGTTTCAAGATGCATTTAGTTTAAAAAACAAGGAGGATTACACACAAAAATCCAAATTATCAGTTTTTAAAAGCATGAAGCTGTAGCATTAAAATTCTATTATCTTTTAATGACATTGGGAGAAACAGCTGAATAGCAACTACACTATAAATACAACAGTATTTGAAACATAAAACCAATAATAATGGATGTCTCACAAATGACTAATGCTTTGAGAAACTTATTTAAAATAAAATATATGTTTTAAAGAGATCTAATGTTTTTGAGAGGTACACATTATGTAGTCTATCTCTTATGATTTACCAGTTGCACAAAATTTCTTTTCGTTAAAGAGAACTTTATTCAGACTGCAGGCTATGCTCAGAAGATTCAAGACATACCTACATGTTACTGTTAATGTGAAAAATATCTCAAATTTACAATATTTTAATCAAAATCATTTGAATCATTCCTGAGTGATATTTTTTCCATGTAAAATATGGTTTCTGGTAGAGGGATTTTCTTGGAAACCTTTGTTTCATATGTTTGTAAACTAAGAACATTAATATCAAATTTGGTTTATTTTCATCTTTTTCAAAAAATATATTGTGTTTACTCAAGAGAGCACAAAACATGTACATGTACCCACCACAAGAAGGCAAGCAGGGCATAAAGAGAGAGAGGGGCTTGAACTGTGTCTGCTCTCATAGTTGATCTGTTTACTACGAAATGAGTGTATGAGAGTACATATGAGTCACCCATGCTGTCAGATCTAATGCTTGTTTCAGTTACTGCAGTGATAGGTATTATGTACTGTCTACCCACTACAAGAAGACAAGCAGGGCCTGAAGAGGAAGAGGAGCTTGAACTGTTTATCTGCTCTGTTAGTGGATCTGTTTACTACGAAATGAGGGTATGAGAGTACATATGAGTCACCCATACTGTCAGATCTAATGCTTGTTTCAGTAACTGCAGTGATAGGTATTATGTACTGTCTACCCACTACAAGAAGACAAGCAGGGCCTGAAGAGGGAGAGGAGCTTGAACTGTTTATCTGCTCTGTTAGTGGATCTGTTTACTACGAAATGAGGGTATGAGAGTACATATGAGTCACCCATACTGTCAGATCTAATGCTCGTTTCAGTAACTGCAGTGATAGGTATTATGTACTGTCTGCCCACTACAAGAAGACAAGCAGGGCCTGAAGAGGGAGAGGAGCTTGAACTGTTTATCTGCTCTGTTAGTGGATCTGTTTACTATGAAATGAGGGTATGAGAGTACATATGAGTCACCCATACTGTCAGATCTAATGCTCGTTTCAGTAACTGCAGCGATAGGTATTATGTACTGTCTGTCCACCACAAGAAGACAAGTGAAGGCTGAAGAGGGAGAGGGGCTTGAACTGTGTCTGTTCTGTTAGTGGATCTGTTTATTATGAAATGAGTGTTTGAGAGTACATATGAGTCACCCATACTGTCAGATCTAATGCTCGTTTCAGTAACTGCAGTGATAGGTATTAAGTACTGTCTACCCACCACAAGAAGGCAAGCAGGGCCTGAAGAGGAAGAGGAATTTGAACTGTGTCTGCTCTGTTAGTGGATCTGTTTACTACGAAATGAGTGTATGAGAGTACATATGAGTCACCCATACTGTCAGATCTAATGCTCGTTTCAGTAACTGCAGCGATAGGTATTATGTACTGTCTACCCACCACAGGAAGACAAGCGGGACCTGAAGAGGGAGAGGAGCTTGAACTGTGTCTGCTCTGATAGTGGATCTGTTTACTACGAAATGAGTGTATGAGAGTACATATGAGTCACCCATACTTACCAGATCTAATGCTTGTTTCAGTAACTGCAGTGATAGGTATTAAGTACTGTCTACCCACCACAAGAAGGCAAGCGGGGCTTGAAGAGGGAGAGGAATTTGAACTGTGTCTGCTCTGTTAGTGGATCTGTTTACTATGAAATGAGTGTATGAGAGTACATATGAGTCACCCATACTGCCAGATCTAATGCTCGTTTCAGTAACTGCAGCGATAGGTATTATGTACTGTCTACCCACCACAGGAAGACAAGCGGGGCCTGAATAGGGAGAGGAGCTTGAACTGTGTCTGCTCTGATAGTGGATCTGTTTACTACGAAATGAGTGTATGAGAGTACATATGAGTCACCCATACTTACCAGATCTAATGCTTGTTTCAGTAACTGCAGTGATAGGTATTAAGTACTGTCTACCCACCACAAGAAGGCAAGCGGGGCTTGAAGAGGAAGAGGAATTTGAACTGTGTCTGCTCTGTTAGTGGATCTGTTTACTACGAAATGAGTGTATGAGAGTACATATGAGTTACCCATACTGCCAGATCTAATGCTCGTTTCAGTAACTGCAGTGATAGGTATTAAGTACTGTCTACCCACCACAAGAAGGCAAGCAGGGCCTGAAGAGGGAGAGGGGCTTGAACTGTGTCTGCTCTGATAGTTGATCTGTTTATTATGAACGCTGTCAGACCTAATGCTCGTTTCAGTAGCTGCAGTGATAGGTATTATGTACTGTCTACCCACCACAAGAAGGCAAGCAGGGCCTGAAGAGGGAGAGGGGCTTGAACTGTGTCTGCTCTGATAGTTGATCTGTTTATTATGAACGCTGTCAGACCTAATGCTCGTTTCAGTAGCTGCAGTGATAGGTATTATGTACTGTCTACCCACCACAAGAAGGCAAGCGGGGCCTGAAGAGGGAGAGGGGCTTGAACTGTGTCTGCTCTGATAGTTGATGTGTTTATTATGAACGCTGTCAGACCTAATGCTCGTTTCAGTAGCTGCAGTGATAGGTATTATGTACTGTCTACCCACCACAAGAAGGCAAGCAGGGCCTGAAGAGGGAGAGGGGCTTGAACTGTGTCTGCTCTGATAGTTGATCTGTTTATTATGAACGCTGTCAGACCTAATGCTCGTTTCAGTAGCTGCAGTGATAGGTATTATGTACTGTCTACCCACCACAAGAAGGCAAGCGGGGCCTGAAGAGGGAGAGGGGCTTGAACTGTGTCTGCTCTGTTAGTGGATCTGTTTACTACGAAATGAGTGTATGAGAGTCCATGAGTCATCCATGCTGCCAGATCTAATGCTCGTTTCAGTAGTGATAGGTATTATGTATGGATGATTTATGTGACAACACTGTGTATTTACTTATCATATTCGGACGGAGAGCATAAACACAGCAAAAGTGATTACATTACAATTTCCTCTGCCTTGCCTTCTTGTGGTGTGTAGACAATATTTCCAGTGAGCTCTCGACATAGAATGTTTGGGTGGTATTAAGTAATTTGCTACCTACTACAGTTCGCTGGCAGAAAAAACAAAAGCATGTTTAGGAAACGCTTTGAGATTTTGCTGTGCTGTCTAATGTTTTGTTCATCTTGTGTGACAGGCAACATATTAGGACAGAAGGACACAGATACTGGAGATGGAAATTCGCTATTCTGCAAGCTCTGCCACCTAATTGCTGCACATCTTTGCCTTTTCCTGTTCCCTCCAAGAAATGAGGAAGCAGATGTACTTGTAATAAAATGTAAATTCAGGGTCAGAAAAAAAATTGTCGGGAGCCGCAATTAAGGGAAGGCTGCAGACCGTCATTCATTCATACTGTTGAAGGTCAGAGCACTGCAGGCGGTATCTGTACGAAACAGCAATAAAACACAGCTAGACTTGCGTTCTGGTACACAATTAGGGTCAATACAGTAAAGAGCATGATCATCTTGCTTCGGCTATGGGCGACATCTTCTCTCTGTTGAGTGGCACTTGTTAATTTCCGAAGTGGTGTATTCCATGCAAAAATTGATGTCAACTTCGAGGTTTCCTGAGCCCATCTCGGCAACCAAACACAATGATGTTTATTTTCTCACAGAGCGAGGTTACGCCGTGACTTATATGCGGAAGGTCACGGGTTCGATCTGCAATGAGCGCCCATTCTCACCGATAGGTTTTCCGTGGTTTTCATATCGAATGCTGGGTCGTGCGTATATTCGTGCAGTTTCTGTCTATAATTTTACTTATGTCAGTTTTCTCTTTCTTGATGTTATGTGCTCTGAATGTAACGGAGGGGAACACTTCGCTCACTGCGAACCACTAGTGACTATTTTAGCTAAGGCTAAGGGAGACCACAGGCCGGCAGAAAGCGGAGACAGAGCAGTTTTACAGAAATATGCAAAGGTCTCACAGCTGTACAGATTGTATACCGGCGCTCCACCGAAACGCTTCATCACCGCCTACAAAGAAAGTCACGTAGTGACCCTAGCGGCCCGGGCAAGTACTTAAATAGGTAACAGGGAAGAAGATTTACGCTGAGCAAGCATTCGCACCATTTGCCAGCCACAGCGCTGATGACCAAACCTGCAAGGTGTCTTTTTTTTTTTTTTTTTTTTTTTTTTTTTTTTTAAATTAACGTCGTCCAACGCCATATCACATCGGACAATGAATGAAATGGGTGAAATGATGCTCAAATGAGCCCAGGGTGCATAGAGCTTAGAGTTACCCGACATTCATCTTTCAGGATAAGGGAAACACCTTATCCAGGTAATTCACCCTAACCGAGATCCGAACTCGGGAGCTCTTGAACGTGATGCAGACGCGCTACCATCTACGTTACCGAGGCGGACACCGGGAATAAAATGAGGAAGAGAAGGAAAGCTATCTGCGTATTAGAGAATCTACCCTAGTAAGGGGAAACAACAAAACAATCGAAGGCTGGCCATGTAACTCAGTCCGTAGAGCACCTGCCTGCCCTGGCCGGGTCTCGGGTTCGATTACTGGCGGTGGGGAAGGGAATTTTTCTCCGACCAAGATAATTCCTCATCTTCCCCAGAGTCTGGAAGTATGAATGAGAGTGTGAATGTGTACGTGATCTAATGATTAAAACACAACGAATACGAGTTAGTACCTTCGATATGTTCCAAAGGAGAACGACCGCCGATATGATCAAGATAATTCCTCATCTTCCCCAGAGTCTGGAAGTATGAATGAGAGTGTGAATGTGTACGTGATCTAATGATTAAAACACAACGAATACGAGTTAACACCTTCGATATGTTCCAAAGGAGAACGGCTGTCGATATGACCAAGATAATTCCTCATCTTCCCCAGAGTCTGGAAGTATGAATGAGAGTATGAATGTGTGCGTGATCTAATGATTAAAACACAATGAATACGAGTTAACACCTTCGATATGTTCCAAAGGAGAACGGCTGTCGATATGACCAAGATAATTCTTCATCTTCCCCAGAGTCTGGAAGTATGAATGAGAGTGTGAATGTGTGCGTGATCTAATGATTAAAACCCAACGAATAGGAGTTAACACCTTCGATATGTTCCAAATGAGAACGGCCGCCGATATGACCAAGATAATTCCTCATCTTCCCCAGAGTCTGGAAGTATGAATGAGAGTGTGAATGTGTACGTGATCTAATGATTAAAACCCAACGAATAGGAGTTAACACCTTCGATATGTTCCAAAGGAGAACGGCCGCCGATATGACCAAGATAATTGCTCTTCTTCCCCAGAGTCTGGAAGTATGAATGAGAGTGTGAATGTGTACGTGATCTAATGATTAAAACACAACGAATACGAGTTAACACCTTCGATATGTTCCAAAGGAGAATGACCGCTGGAGTTAAAGGCGGGGTATACATGGAAGAATAAAAAAAAAAAAAAAAAAAAAAAAAAACAATCGAAGTCAGAGTGACGGGTCACACACGATAACACTGCATCATCGCGCTCTGTTTCCTCTTCGTTTTTCTCGAAAACTCATTTTTCTTGCAATCAAAATCCATCATACTCCTGTACCTAATATGAATGTTCCTTCTTTGTTAATAATGATCCAAGACGTGACGCCCACTCGCAGGCCAGAGCCGACCAAACTGACTGCCAGCCTCACGCCCACATAAACAAGAGGTGCGCGATCATCCAACCGATGCAGGGAGGAGATGTGGACAGCATTACCCACACCCAACCGGAAAGTTGACTTTCTTGGCGGAATTTGCTATCTACCATATTTCCTCAAATTCCTCATGCCGCTGAGTGGGTACCGGTTCGATACACGAGACTTAAAATCCGCAAAGTTGGGACCGAACCCGAGCGCATTCTGGGGCAGGGAAACAAAGCACAACGCTACGGCGCAGGACTCTTTGTTATGGATGTTAAGCCGTTTTATAGTTACACCAAATAAAAGTTTGTCAAACTCACAGCCTGTTGGACCACTATGATGTCTGTCTCTTTGATGATCCACAAAGGGACCAATTTTCCTTAACCCGTACTGAGTTGCTAGCAATATATTTTTAATTCGTCTTTCTACATTCTCTTTCAGAGAAGCCCTGCGTTTAAACATTACGTAGCAACATCGTTATCTTCCCTTTCTATCTTTGACTCTTAGCAAATTATTCCATTTGAAAGCAAGTGCTCTGGCTTTGGAAATAGTTGCCACGTGTAATATTTACTGCCTCATGTACATCTGAAGCATTTCCATTAGTAAAACGTAAAGCAATAATGAGGAAGACAATGTTGATGTTTTGCGAAGTATTTCAAGTCTTTATAAGGGGTATTCTCGACCCCAAACGCTCAGAATCGCATGAAAATGGGTAGCTTTAGTACTTCATGGCACGAGGAATCATAGGTTCGAATCTCGCGTGTGTTTGTATATCTGTGTGCAACTGTCACTAAAACAACCAAGAAAAAAAAAAAAAAAACCAGTGAAACAAATTGTACGAATGGATGCTTTGATTAGAACAAGTTCTTAGAATATGAACTGTTCAATACAAAAACAGTAATTCCATACATAACTTGCATTTAACTAAAAGAAACATTTAAATCATCACCTCTTCAAATCCTAAGGGAGCAACTTTGTTAATACAAAGAAGTAAAATATCATGAGGCTCTTTAGCATTTTAAAATTTGGAGGAGGCGGTGTTGACTATGAGAGAAAACCTGTAACTGTGTATTATTATTATTATTATTATTATTATTATTATTATTATTATTATTATTATTATTATTTTGCAATTTACGTCCTCCAACGTTAAGTCATATCGGACGATAAATGAAATTCGTGAAATGATGCTCAAATGAGTCTGGGGTCCCTGGAGCTTAGAGCTACCCGACATTCGTCTTTCAGGATAAGGGAAAACCCAGGAAAGACCTTATCCAGGTAAGTCACCCTGACCGAGATTCGAACTCGGGACCTCTTGAACGTGAAGCAGACACGCTACCATCTACGCTACCGAGGCGGGCTGTATACAGGCGTGCAAAAGTATTCCGATGGACGAGGGGGTTGGAAAGGCAAGGGGAACAAATGACTATGATCGGTTAGGTTAACCTGGTGAGAGGAAAGATCAGGTTTATTTGCTAATCAACTCTGACAACGTTGCCCTCCATAATGTTTTTTTTTTTTTTTTTTTTTTTTTTTTTTTAGTTTGGTGGCTATATTAGTTGTAGTAATATATTCATATAAGCTGTTCTTGAGAACTGTAACAAACAAAATAATGTATTTATTTTCGGAACAAGATACACTTAATTTTAACACCACGCAGTTTAATAGTATATTAATCATCGCTAACCTATGAAAGGTAGAAATATTTCTTTGCAGATAAAACTACCACTTTGAGAATTGGAAATGCATTTAAAAAGAAGAAAGGGAAATTAAAATGGTTGCGATGTGTGTGTGTGTGTGTGTGTGTGTGTGTGTGTGTGTGTGTGTGTGTGTGTGTGTGTGTGTGTGTGTGTGCTAGAGAAAGGGAGAGAGAGGAAATAACGTCATTAAACGGAATCCATAAATAGCTAAGTTGATACTAGAGAGTTGTACGTTTCATGTGGCAAAACGGTTTTATTTTCCATTGAGGCTTAAATACCTGTGCGCCGAATTCGCTGGTCAGGTATCAGGAAACTGAACCGTCCTGGCGTAACTAACTGATAAGAAACTTGCCTCCCTCCCGCAGGTCAGTCTTGTACGCATCGAAATACATTTGCTCGCGTCTGTACATAGAACAGTTATGAAAATTAAGTATAGAGAATAAAAGGTGTGTTTGTACTACCTAATACCTTTTATATCGATTTATTCTGAATTGACAGTCTATTTGGTAAAAGATTGGTTCTACTTTGAAAGATAAATGTGGGGCTATTACGTTTATAACAATCGAAACATTTGAATACTTTTCTCTCTCCGAAATTAGCTCTCACAGAGCAGTGATCAGAAAACTACTTACACTACTGTACTTAAAGGAGGGGTTTATCGTACGTATGCTAAACCAATCAACAGCTTAACCGTTTTCTGTCTCTGTCTCTCTTCCCACCCAGATGTTTACAGCAGGATTAAACTACGTTGAGATAGAGTATAGTGTGGACAGTCTTGCAGTGCAAGAAGGACGTACATGTGACTACAGTAGAAAGAGTACTGAAGAGTTGCCTAGTTCAAGTCATTAGTCTCTCTTATTTTAAGGAAAATTATTATTTGGTGCTTCCCTCGCTTTGAAAGTCACGCCTTGTTACTGGACCTACGTGTGACTGTACAATAGAAAGAGTACTCAAGAGTAGCCTTACTTCTTTGAGTCATTATTCTCTCTTATTTTGATTAAAATTATTATTTGAAGCTTCCTTTGCTGTGAAAGTCACGCCTCGCTACTAGACCTACGTGTGACTGTACAATAGAAAGAGTACTAAAAAGTTGCCTTAGTTTTTTGAGTCATTATTCTCTCTTATTTTAATGAAAATTATTATTTGGAGCTTCCCTCGCTTTGAAAGTCACACCTCGCTACTGGAGATACGTGTGGCTGTACAATAGAAAGAGTACTAAAGAGTAGCCTTACTTCTTTGAGTCATTATTCTCTCTTATTTTAATGAAAATTATTATTTGAAGCTTCCTTTGCTGTGAAAGTCACGCCTCGCTACTAGACCTACGTGTGACTGTACAATAGAAAGAGTACTAAAGAGTAGACTTAGCTCTTTGAGTCATTATTCTCTCTTATTTTGATTAAAATTATTATTTGAAGCTTCCTTTGCTGTGAAAGTCACGCCTCGCTACTAGACCTACGTGTGACTGTACAATAGAAAGAGTACTAAAGAGTAGCCTTACTTCTTTGAGTCATTATTCTCTCTTATTTTGATTAAAATTATTATTTGAAGCTTCCTTTGCTGTGAAAGTCACGCCTCGCTACTAGACCTACGTGTGACTGTACAATAGAAAGAGTACTAAAGAGTAGCCTTAGTTCTTTGTCATTATTCTCTCTTATTTTAATGAAAATTATTATTTGGAGCTTTCCTCGCTTTGAAAGTCACGCCTCGCTACTGGACCTACGTGTGACTGTACAATAGAAAGAGTACTAAAGAGTAGCCTTAGTTCTTTGTCATTATTCTCTCTTATTTTAGTGAACATTATTATATGGAGCTTCACTGGCTTTTAAAATCACGTCTCACACTGTAGTTTATATCTGATATCTGAATTTCTTATATGTTACGTCCAATTTATACCGAATGCTGATATTAGAAATTTCATTTCTATTCCTCTAAGGTTTTTCAAGATACACATTTAATTTGTCGTGTATATAAATATCTTTAAAACTTGTCCATATACAGACAATTTTCTGAAACTGCTTCTTTTGGCCTTAAAACATCTCTATATGGATTTTTGGATGGTATTAAATGCTTCCTCTATTTACTGCATGTGAATGAACTGAAGAAAGTAATTCGATGTTGCATGTTGGAGAAATTTTGTATTAAATATGCCAGCCGGGAATGATTTTCCAGGATACAGGAAAAATAAGGCTTTAGAGCGAGTTTGACTGTAAGCAGCTTCAAGCAGTGAGGAGGGAAATTAAAATGAATCATTCTCCAAGTGTTATAAGGCAGAACATACCAATGGATGGAAATGACCATGGCCTACAATATAATGTGGGACTGACTGCATTATTAAGGCACTCTTTGCTCCAGATGGCGTTGCTTCTTCCCGCTCAGATGAATGTTTCGTCTTCATATAATGGAAAAAGGATTTATGTTTAATAAATCCTCTGATTTCTACTCTTCTCGTCTCAGCTCCTTGGAGACAGTGGCTTCCAAAGAAGACGGCCTTAAGATTACCCTTTCGACGAAACAAAGAGCTTTATTAAATCATTTTAAGGAACACTGTTCATCGTTTGGAATCTTGGGAGACTGTGATGAACTCATTCTTTTTCTCGTAAAAGGAATTTAACCTGACGCAAGGTCTAATTGTATTTCATAATTCACTACGGGAATTTAAATCACTTTAGCACTCTGCGAAGTTCCAAGGAAAGGTTTGAATCATAAACCACATTTACATAAATGACAATCAAATATGTAAAACCCAACATTACAGTAATTTCAGTAAAAGCTCTGCTACTTTCACAACTTACTATCGAAAAATCTCAATAGATGCGTTGTTTAAAAAGGATAATACACAAATAATATCCATAATTGTATTGGTATAGAATTATAATACGAGGGCTGTTCAATAAGTAATGATCACAACTTTTTTGACAACGTACCTTTACTTATCCTCATAATTTTGATGGTCCTTCTCAAAATAGTCTCCCCTGAATGCGATTTACTTGTCCCAGCTTTTCTGCCAGTCTTCAAAGACATGCTAGACACCATTTTTGAGAGATCCTTCAAAATCGCCTCCGCAGCCTTCACCACTGCTTCTGATGATGGATAATGCCTCTCATGAAGGCGTTTCTTCAAGTTAGGGAATAGAAAAAAGTCACATGGGGCTAAATCCGGACTATAGGGAGAGTGAGGGATGTACTTCACGTTGATTTTTGCAAGATATTCAGCAACAACATTGGCAATATGCGACCGCGCATTATCGTGATGCCGCATCCAGGCTGCTTCACCGAAATGTGATCTTTTGCGCCTGATTTTGACTTGCAATGTTTTCAGGACATCACTGTAGTATTGTTCAGTTACTGATGTGTGTGCAGGTACAACATGCTGATAAACCATTCCATGAATATCAAAGAATGAGATGACCATAACTTTCCCAGCAGAAGCAACCACTTTTGCTGTTTTGGGTGTTTGTGATGAAGGAGATTTCCACATTGAGCTTTGCTGTTTGCTCTCAGGATCAAAATGATGTAGTCAAGTTTCATCAGCAGTGATTACGTTTGAAAGAAACTCCGGATCTTCCTCTAACATCAACTTTAACTGCATGCAGACCTGCACGTGAATGTCCTTTTGTTCGGGAATCAACAGCCTTGGAACCCATCGCGCACAAACACGTCTCATGTGTAATGTTTCTGTCGCCAACGTGTGGGTGGCACCCAATGAAATGTTCAGTATTTCAGAAAGTGATCTTAAGGTAATTCGACGATCCTCTCTTACAATGTCAGCAGCAGTGTTGATGTTTTCTTCCGTAAGAGCAGTAACTGGAGCACCGGGTCCACCTTCCTTTGAAATTGATTGTCTCCTCTCTTTAAACATTTTAAATCGCCTTTGAGCTGTGCTGTAGGGAAGAACAGACTCTCCATAGGCCTCCTGTAACATTGTATAGACCTCAGTTGAGACGAAAGCAGAATTTCAAAGCCGCATATTGTTCCTCGCGTGGTACCTTCATTACAGCGGTAGGCAATACTGAACATGTCTGAACTTGCCTGGTTCTCACAGGCGGGAACCAGGAGTACCAACAATGAAACTACTACGGCGTGTTTGTTTCACATTAAGCTAACAGAATATAATAAGATTGGAGTTTAGTGCGAAAAATTATGACCGTAAAAAATTATGATCATTATTTACTGAACAGCTCTCGTACATCACAAAATTTATATTTTAAATATAGTTTACATTTGTCATTTTGCACTGTGAATTCTTCATTGCTTCTCAGGGAAAAAGAATCACAATTCCTACACAATTTAGAGTAGAGGGTTAAACGTTAGCCCATCTTGACAACCTCTGTAGCTTAGCTGGTAGCGTGGCTGTCTCCCGTTCAAAAGGTCCTGTATTCGAATCTCGGTCTGGGAAAGTTATCTAGATAAGGGGTTTTCCGTGGTTTTCCCTTATCCTAAAAGCTCTAAGCTCCATCGACCCGGGGCTCATTTGAGCGTCATTTCACTCATTAAATACAATAAAAAATATTGGCACATCTAATTTGTTGTACAAGTTAGTACTATGTTAAGTGTAGCAGCTTCTGTATACTTAAGTCATGTTTTTCTTTCTTTGCAGAAATATGCTCATTTGTTTTCTCCAAGTTTTGTTTGAATACTTTTCTGCAAATATTTAAATTTCGGTTGTCAGGATCATATCTAAGGTTTGCCAAATCCCCCCTAAGGAGTTATTTTATATGCCAGTGAATCTACTGATATGAGCCTGTTGCTTTTAAGCTTACTTAAAAATTGGTCTGAACTGGATATGAACCCGTGACTTTGGGATTAGTAGACCAGGTTTTATCTGTCTTCCGTGGTCTAGGAATAACATGCTAGTTACCGAGCGGGATGGCTCAGACCGTTTCGTCTGTGGAGTTCCGGGTTCCATTCTCGTGGCTAGCCTACCTGACCCAAGAGGTTTTTCGGGTATTTTCCCGGGTCGCCGAGTCAAAGCTAGGTTAGGTTAATTACATTCCTGAACTTTCTGTCGCCGCATTCCATCTCCATTATCATTTCAGGGTAGAAAGTGTTGCCGGGAGTCTGGGCGCTGCATGACAGGATGATAAGCTCATGGTAAACACTTTCTCCTTCGGTGGGGTGGTCTCAGGTCTCCAGGCCGACCTAGTGGGCCGTTTCAGGACTTCGATGTTTTCTTTTTACGTCCTCCAACGTTAAGTCACATCGGAAGTGAATGAATTGGATGAAGTGATGCTCAAATGAGTCCAGGGTCCATGGAGCTTAGAAGTACCCGACATTCGTCTTGAAGGATAAGGGAAAACACTGGAAAAACCTTATCCAGGTAACTCACCCTGACCGAAATTCGAACTCGGGACCTCTTGAACGTGAGGCAGACACGCTATCACCACGCTACCAAGGCGGGCAACTACTACGAGGGGTGGGATACCGGTTCGACTGGCCTGCCGGGGAGCTTCCTACTGGTCAATTGTATGGATCCTGCCCTCTGCACTGTCGACTTCTGTCTCCTCTCGCGTCATCCTTCCTCCTAGGAAGCCCCACTTGTGGACATAAGTACACTAAGCCAAATCTGGTTGCCGTGCCAAATCACCTCCGAGTTCGGGGGTCCAAAACCGTTGGAGGGCAATTGATTTTTTTCTTCGGTCGTAAAAATCATTAGCATGGAAGGGAAGTAAAGTCAGTGGCTATGGTTAGAACCTCAAGTGCGATAAAGAGCCTTATGAACATAATAAAGCAGTCCTTCATGCCCAATATAGAACGTTCATAAATAAAACCTCATTTTCAAGAAAATGGTAACATGACTAAATTACCTTTAGGATTATAAAAGTAGCACGTGGACCGGTTTCTGAAAAGTTTGTTTTGAATTGTGGGAAGCTCAAAACGTGCACTTCCTGTGAATTCTCTATTTGGAATTAGAGGTACTTCAAGAAGGCGTATCCTATACGTAGGTATGTTTATTTTCGAATGTCGTTATGATAGGCAGATTTCCAGGATTCCTCTGTCGTCACCATAGCGACCAAACGATATCCTTGGATAAGAAAGAATGTCTGCCAAAGAAAAACTCCGTTGTCTACTTAAGTAGCTATAAAGATAAGAAACAAACTAGATTGCAAGTAACACAAAAAGTGGTGGCGTGACCACAAAGATGGAAGAATTTGTTATTTTTCAATAAAATGTACAGGTTTCTAAAAAAGTTCTGGGTTCAAAAAATTGTTCCAAAATAAAAGTCGCGTACGTTCACGAGTACTTACAGATAAACATAATAGCGCGATATCTACTGCTGAATCTACTTCGTTTATACTAAGTTGTTGTCCTTGTTTTATCAACGTGTAAACGTTTTTCTCAAAAATTGCTTTGTCATTCTTGTTTGTACAATGCCTTGCCAAAGCTTAGACCTCTGTTCCTTTCTTAAGGGCACTGCAACAATAATCAGTGCATTTAATTAAATACAGAGATTAATTAATGATGAAAGTGTTTTATAAAAATTGCAATAATAAATATTTCGTTACATTAAGGAAATAACAATCAGGTAATTATATAGACATGCTCTTAAACACTGCAACAGCAATAAAATGACGGTCACTTCCGTAAAACATTCTGATTACATATCACATGCAATTTTAAAACGTTGTAGTTATTACACAAATAAAAGTATTTGTTAATTAATCTCCACTTATCTTAAGAAGTTGATATTAATACTTCTTTCTTCTTTTTAAAAACGATTAAAAAACTTATTTATTTTGTTGTAACTACCTTATTTCTTAGTATTTCTAGAGAAAAACTTTTAATTTATTTAAAAAAGTGATTGAATTCAATAAATTTACATGAGGACTTAATAATTGATTTTGTTAAACTTACTGACTTTTGTTTGGATCAAAATTTTTTCACTTTTAATGGTGAATTTTTTTCAACAAACTTCTGACTTGGCAATGAGTAATCCGCTTTCACCTTTTCTTGCTGATCTTTTTATGAGTTTTTTCGAAATGCAAGTCACTAAAGCTTTTCCATTTTAATAAAGAAATAAAGAAATTTAAAGAGAAATTTAATAAAGAGTATAAAAATATTATTAATACTGCTTTAATTAATGGTTTTAATAAATATTTTATACAAAAGAAGATTGAAAAATTTAAATATAAAAACTGTTAATGTTATTTCTACTCTTAAAAAATAAAAGATGATTATAAATTTAAAAAATTTACTTACCATCCTGGGTTAATAAACATTTTCAATTTTTTTAAAGAAGTTGGTATAACTTTAGTTCCTCAAAATAAATATAGTATTAAAATTTATTACAATTTTCTAAAAAAGATAAAATTCCTAATAATAAAAACATCTGGTATTTATCAATTTAATTGTTTAAATTGTGATCAGTTTTATATTGGAAAGACGAAACGTAGTTTGGAAATCAGAAAGAACATTTTCGTAACATTAAATATAAACGAATTGATAAATCGGCCGTAGCAGATCATTTTTGGTCATTTAACCATGAAATAAATCCCGAAGTTAAATTATTAAAACAATTGTTCCCATAGATTTAATAGTGTGGGAAAAATATTTATTTAAAAAATAAAAATCGTGTAATGAATTTTGACATACCGGCAGTTGATTCTGTTTTTAGGTTTGTTTCGTCTTCAGATTTTGGTAATACGAAAAACATAGTAGGTATCCTTGACGACGAACTGTGTTGACTGACGATGTGGGCAAATATTCATGAAATAGATTTTAAAAAGAAGAAAGAAGTATTAACATCAACTTCTTAAGATAAGTGGACATTAATTAACAAATATTTTTATTTGTGTAATATTTATTACTCCACTGTAACTAGCTTCATTTTCTGTGTCATCATTGTAGTTATGTTGTACATTCAAGTTCAGAATTCATTTGTTTGATTTGCATGATCGCACCAGGGATAGTAAAACTGGAATGGTGGTGTATTCCATATGAGCCTTCACAATCAACTATTTGAAGAACGAAAATAAAAAAGGATAATGAAACGGAAAAACAAAGTAGGGTTTTTGTTGTTGTAATTTTACGTCCTCCGACGTTAAGACATAACGGACGATGCATGAAATGGGCGAAATGATGCTCTAATGTGTCAGGAGTCTATAGAGCTTAGAGTTACCCGACATTCGTCTTTCAGGATAAGGGAAACCCCGGAAAAAACCTTATCCAGGTAACCCACCCTGACCGAGATTCGAACTCGGGACCTTTTGAACGTGAGGCAGAGACTCTACCACCACGCTACCGAGACGGGCAAAAGTAGGGTTTGAACTGGAATCTGGTGTTTGCCTTGAGAGCTCCTTACGTTACCACTGAGCACATAAGTACAATTTGTTTTTAATATATGCTTGCATATATCATTGAGGTGAAGTATGATTCAAGTTTATTGTACAAAATCGTACGCTCTGGAACCATAACTGCTCTATCTCAAATTGTTTCCTCAACACTTCCTTAAAGTTAGTTGGTCGGATTCTGGAACATCCTGTGTATATTTAAGATGTTAAGGGTACAGATATTTTGAAAACTGGTACAGTAATATGTAACTACTTCAATGCGTTAGTTGGATTTTACTTTTGTTTAACTGTTTTCCCACAAACACCTCACATAATTTATCTGATGCTTTTTTGTTTCTTTTGCACAGCCGTATGTGTGCCACGAAACAACGCCTGTCAGTGGAAACTATCCGTTGTGCCTCCATGTTTTCACACTACAATACTTGATTTACTGGCCTAGGTAGTATGGAGTTATTCTCTATTTAGAAAATATTCGAGCTCAGTTGCAGATTAAATAAACAACGAATGTGTTTTAAAAAAAGCTTGGATAAGAGTTAAATTTTCCATTTTAAACTTTTTTTAAATTTATTTCTCTGTGTAAGTGAAAGTCGTAGGTAACACAAATAATAATATTTGGGGACCAAGAACCCTAACTGATTCCTTAATTTGTTATCAGTTTCGTAAGAGTGATCTCGACATTAGTTATCTTGAGGGCTGCCCGCGCTGCTTTACCCCTAACAACCTCTCCCACAATCTTGGAGAGAGCTATGGAGCCCTGGAGTAATGTTATAATTAACCTGAAAACATTTCACTCTTATATATGTAAAGCTGAGGATTCTAACTCTTTAAGGCATAGAAAATAGAAAGCGGAATGTTTGAGCTGGTCCCTTTAAATAGCTTGATGCCGGGTATACAGTTGGAAATAAGTTTTGAAGAAAGAAGATCCATCAATATTCCCTAGGGCTGAGAAGAGTGAGGTTGGCAGTTTGATTTAGCTACAAGGTAAACTGCTCTCTCGTGATGTTTTTCATTGTCACGGTTCGACTCTTTTGGGAGTTTTTCAACTGACCAGCGCTTCCCTTACTTTGCCCTAGAGTGTTTTTGATGTTTCCTGACTTTCCTTAGAGCAAGTTGACCGTAGCATTTCATCCCACCTTTGAAGATGATGTCTGAAATACGAAGTTTGTTATTCTTGATTCTATGCTACCGTTAACAGTTTATACTTTTATTTATTTGTGCACATTTATGAGGTTTTAATGATGTACTAGCTGAAAGCTGCAGTCATAGGAGTAAAGTCAGGCAGGAACTACAGCAATTCTGTGAACTATATTTACAAGGGGTTTCGTAAAGTTTTAATTATCACCCGGTAGTTTTTATGCTAGTGATGAAAAATTGTCAGTGTCATCACTGATCCCTCGGGACACAATGTTGGTAGTTTCAGTGATTTGAGTCCTTTTATTTTTTTACAGTGAGTTCCAGAAGTGACTGAGGTGTAAGATAGAGAAAATTGAGGCTCGTAGTGTGATCAAGTTCCTGCATTTGAAGGACAAAACTGCCCATGAAGTTCATGATGAGATGACGGCTGTTTATGGAAATGATAGCCCATCGTATGACACTATTGTGAGGTGGAAAAGGAATTTTCAAACTGGTCACATGTCCCTGACAGATGAGCCAAGAGCTGGTAGACCGTCAGCTGTCACAGTGAAGAAAGTGGAGTGTTTAATACTGGAAGACAGACGAGTAACCATCCAAATGACAGATGACATGTCCCTGACAGATGAGGTGTTATATCGTTATATGATATGATTTATATATCATCCCAAAGCTACACACCTTTTCTAAAAAGTATTCAAAGAGCACAATATTACTTTGGCGCCACAGAACAAATTTAGCGTACAATACCTTTTGAAATCACATAATACAAAGGAGATACCCACAGACAAAAAATCAGGTGTGTACCGCATAAACTGCACAGGCTGTGACAATTTTTACATTTTTTTTTTTTTTTTAATTTTACGTGTTCCAACGTTGTCATAGCGGACGGTGAATGAAATGGGTGAAATGATGCTCAAATGTGTCTAGGGTCCATGGAGCTTAGAGCTACCCGACATTCGTCTTTATGGATATGGGAAAACCCCGGAAAAACCTTATCCAGGTAACTCACCCTGACCAAGATCCGAACTCGGGACCTCTTGAACATGTACACGCCTCTTGAACCATGTACACTACCGAGGCGGGCAACATTAGGCTTAAAGAGTATTTTAGGAACATCAGGAACAAAGAAATAGATAAATCGGCAGTAGCGTACCATTTTTTTCGAAGGAGAATCATGATATAGAACGAGAAATTCACTTATTAAAAAGTGTCCAAGGTCCAGCTGCATTAACCACGTGGAAAAAAATCTTCATAAAGATATATGAAAGAAAATTGTTTAATTTCGACACTCCCTTTGAAGAAAACTCAAACTTCAAGTTCATCAAGATACCGACAGAGATGCACCTATCACCTCCAAGGAGTTCACCCAACCCTTGACAACAGCTGATGATGTTAGGAAGATCCTAACGAAACGTGTTCTAGGTAAATACTAGCAATAAGTGGAGCATTGAGTATTAGTTCGACTCAAAATTATATTAAATGCATAGATATTTATCTAATTATTAATTTAGATATGATCTTCAAATATATAAAACAATAACAACAGCACTATCATAGATTTAAATAATGTTATAAAATTTGGCAATTAAAAAAACTTCAAACAATATTTTTTTTTTTTTTTTACAAATTTAGGGTCGATTTATGTTTTGTTACTACTTGAAGCTACTTGTAATATTCCTTGTTTTAATGGTAATAAACACACAGACATGTTTTAGTTCCTAGAAGGCCTCTCTTCAAGAACTTGTAAACATGTTCAAAGAACAGGTTATAACTTTTTATGTTCTTTCTCATAACTACCCCAAAGTATAAGCGGTTAACCACACACAGTTCCCCGCCCTCTTGTAGAAGAAAGGAATTCTAAAACAGGAGAGACTGCCATAAAACTAACACTGGTAGGGGGATGTTATCTACTTAAAATATACAGAAGCAAAAACGCGTCTGAGAAAATTTCATAATTTTGGAGGTTTGTTTATACACAGACTTCTTGAGATTCACTTCTCAGCTTGTATATGAAATGTATTAACAAGCGATTTCGTGTTTCTTTTGTTCTTAGCCAGCCATGTGACGCCCCTTCTGTCAGGAATAGGGTGCGGTGATGGATTAGTAAAGAGACAGCATAATTACTAGTCACTTGTTTACAACCTACGCTAGTGGGCAGTACTGCTAAGGAGAAACACGACTAAACGTTTATAACAAAAATAGGAAAATCGACATAGGACTGCGTGTCAGGAAATAACATCAAGGGCCTTTGTGTTTATTTATTTTTCTCCTTGTTGTTTTGCGAATTGTTTACACCTTTTACCTATCACATTTTACGCTCGATGCGACTCGACTCAGCGATCCCCTTCACCATGAAGATACAAATCTAGGCGCTTTAGGGAGCACAGCCATAGGGACTGTTTCGTTAAATGATCTTAAACATTGTCCGACATGGTGTGAGTTTCATCGAGCCTTTTACAGCGGTTATTAGACAACATCTTGTTAACAACAAAGACAAATGCGCATAACAGCTTTCAAGAAGGCGGTAACTAACTGAACTACATGGCTTCCGAACGCATTCCGAGACGCTTTTGTCTAAGGATCGCGCCTTCATCTGTTTCAGCAACGGTGTAGTATAGTCAGATGTTCTGTGAGTGCAGTTACATTCATAGAGAAAATTCATTTTATTTTCCTTATTGAGGTTAGAATTGCGACAAGTGAAAGTTCTTGATGCAGAACAAGTAATGTTTCGCCGTTCGATAAGCGTTTATTATTATAGAATACTTGCTAAGTATAGAGTGGAATAAAATCTATAGAGAAACAGACTTAAAGAAGGATACGACCTGGGAGAAGGTATGTGAAATATCGAATTACAATAAACTACTTTCTTTTGCGTCCAATAAGCAATTGCGACAATATTATCTAAACCAAGAGGATTGTTTAGAACGGATAAAACCTGGTTGTTAAATAAATAATAATCACATTTTTTTTAACAACGTACCTTTACTCATTCTCATAATTTTGATGCCCCTTCTCAAAATAGTCTCCCCGGAATGCGATGCACTTGTCCCAGCGTTTCTGCCAGTCTTCAAAGACATGCTGGAAACCATTTTTTGAGAGATCCTACAAAATCGCCTCCGCAGCCTTCACCACTGCTCCTGATGATGGATAATACCTCCCACGAAGGCGTTTCTTCAAGTTAGGGAATAGAAAATAGTCACATGGGGCTAAATCCGAACTATAGGGAGGGTGAGGGATGCACTTCACGTTGATTTTTGCAAGATATTCAGCAACAACATTGGCAATATGCAGCCGCGCATTATCGTGGTGCAGCATACAGCCTGCTTCATGGAAATGTGGTCTTTTGCTTATGGACTTGCAATGTTTTCAGGACATCCCTGTAGTATTGTCCAGTTACTGATGTGTGTGCAGGTACAACATGCTGATAAACCATTCCATGAATATCAAATAATGAGATGACCATAACTTTCCCAGCAGAAGCAACCACTTTTTCTTTTTTTTTGGGGGGGGGGGGGGGTTGGTGGTGAAATATTCTCATAACTAAGCACAATCACGCTGTTTTAAATTAATCGATCTGATTCCATTATATTTAATATATTTATTAACTCAACAACACAATAATTCGTGATGGATTACGGATTTGGTTTTTCTCAAAACGATAGCCATGATACATAACTACTAAAAAACAAAACACACTACCAAGAAACAAAACACTCCACAAGACAAATACAACTTAAATTCTCAACACAACTCACCTAAAATTCTCTTTGCTTTCTGGTGCAATTGCTTCCGAAATCTTCCGGTTACACCAAAAATGGTAAAAATATAATATTTATTATTTATAGTAATAATTTATAATAGTTAATATTTATTAACTAATGAAGTGAACTGTTCCAGACCTTTAAAATATAACATTTAAATATTAAACACGCTGCCGAGGCGGGCTCCATGTGTTTTGATATTTTTTGTAAGATTTGACATTATTTCCTTACAAAATACTTTCCGAGAATAACGAATTGGACTTTCTAAATCTTCTTTGCGTGTAGTTTTCTGTGAAACACATTTTAAACAGCCAAGGATCTTTAGTTAATTGATGGAAATTAATGATTTCTTCACACTAGCCGTATATAGGCTAAGGTTTTTGATAGAGTCAACATGAAAAATTCAATGCCATGGCCGGGATTTGAACCACGGATCTCGTGGTTTCCGTCCCATTAAGCTATCATGGCCAACTTGAAGTTCCGACATTAAATTCTCCATTTGACTCGTATGATTCCCTGGTAAACCACTAGGGAGGGCACGTTGACCATGGTAGCTCAATGGGTTAGAGCGACTGGACGGAAACCAGGAGATCCGCGGTTCAAATCCCGGCCGTAGCATTGAATTTTTCATGTTGACTCTATCTAGCCAAGGATCTCTTTCCAAAGTGACGTTCAGTTAAGAAAAGCTAGCAATTCGTCTGTGTGACGTCACGTGTGAGATGACAGGCGTTTTATTGTTGTCCTCTGTTTTCACGAACCAGTACCTTTATTGGCATAGTGTAATTCATGTATTTTAAATTAGGAATAAGCAACCACTAACTTACTTTTTCTGTCTTAAAGATTTGTCTATAATTAAAATCTATACGTTTCATGTAATTTGTTGTATTTTGTTTCATATTTTATTATTAAACATGGAAACACTCTAATATTTATTAACTAATGAAGTGATACTGTTCCAGACCTTTAAAATATAAGGCTTTTTGGCTTTATATATCATATTTGGGGATGTATTTCTTCATATTTTCATATTTGGGAAAACAAATTTAATTAATTAGAGCCAACTGCAAAATTCAATGCCACGGTCGGGATTTGAAACACGGATCGCATGGTTTCCGTCCAGTCGCTCTAACTTCTTGAGCTACCATGGCCAACATGTCGACGCGACACTAAATTCCCCAATTGACTCATTGAATTTTTCAGTTGGCTCCAATTAATTAAAAAACATCCATACACCGGATTAATGTATTTAAAAGGATTAATTCTTTAAGGATTAATTCCTCAATATAAATTTACATTAGAAACAAATGTAATATTAGACAGCTCTTTTCTTCATACTGTACCTGTGAGTGTAATCGTTAGGTTACTTTATGAACGCTCCCTAGCATTAACAGTGCAGTTAGAAGGACATGCGCTTGCTAGACGCCATCATTTGGATAATTCGCCTTCTCAATGAACGTCTCTGTGGGGTGCCTTACCCCTGGAGGAAGGGCAGAATGTTATGTTCTCGAGTGGGTCCAGGAAACAGCACTTGACGGAACGTCATTTCAAAGACCGCCGCGGGGAATTTTAAGAGCTTAAGAGATGGGCCTATAGGGTGGTCTGATAGTTTCTGCGAATTTCTCAAGGCAAAGTCAATTGTAGCTTGACAACAAAGACGAACAAGCCATGTGTCTGCAAAACTTCTTGGCTCGATAAAAGTGTTTACATTTTTATTTATTATTATTATTATTATTATTATTATTATTATTATTATTATTATTATTATTATTATTATTATTATTATTATTATTATTATTATTATTATTATTATTATTATTATTATTATTATTATTATTATTATTATTATTATTATTATTATTATTATTATTATTATTATTATTATTATTATTATTATTATTATTATTATTATTATTATTATTATTATTATTATTATTATTATTATTATTATTATTATTATTATTATTATTATTATTATTATTATTATTATTATTATTATTATTATTATTATTATTATTATTATTATTATTATTATTATTATTATTATTATTATTATTATTATTATTATTATTATTATTATTATTATTATTATTATTATTATTATTATTATTATTATTATTATTATTATTATTATTATTATTATTATTATTATTATTATTATTATTATTATTATTATTATTATTATTATTATTATTATTATTATTATTATTATTATTATTATTATTATTATTATTATTATTATTATTATTATTATTATTATTATTATTATTATTATTATTATTATTATTATTATTATTATTATTATTATTATTATTGTTATTATTATGTTCAATTTATACGCTGCCTTTAACATCGAAGTACATATCGCAGGTTTTTACTTTTGAAACAATTGCCGAACGCTAATAATGTTCACTAATTAACAGAGTTGTTAATCTTTGGATTTGTTTCAGTCACTTTTGGTTATTTTAGTACAGTTACACACGCATTCACATTATTATTGACACTTCCATACTCAAAGGAGGATATGGAATAATCCTGCGTAAATGTTTGGTACAGTATATAAAAAAATGGGATTTCATTAAAAATATTTCCAATGACGTCACAACTTGCACAAAAAATGAATTAAGAATGGTTTATTTTTGCGGAGTGTCCGAAACTAATTAGCGAAAATAATCGTGTGTCAACTGTCAGTTAACAGTTTCCAAGAAGAAATTACTACATATCTCCTACCACCTCCTCTTTCTAGTACACTGAATTACTGGAAAACAAATTCGAAATTAAAAAAAAATTAGTCGCTAATATTTGTGTACTCCACCTACAACAGTTTTCTCTGAAAGACTATTTAGTACAGCACGACTAATATGTAACAGAAAAAGAAGTAGACTTGACCACGAAAGAGTGAAAATGCTAGTATTTTTTAACAGAAACTTACAAAAGTAGACTGTTTTTTTCTGTTAAATGTCTAATGTAGAGTTTAAAAATAAGTACACTGATGGTTTTAAGTTTTGGCTATTAAATATGTACACCTATTTAATTTTATTGGCGTTAGCAGTTCTCCCAGCATTCTATTTTGTATTGAAACTAGAAATAGTAATGGCAGTGTCGAGTATCGATCGTTATCGAGTATCGAGAAAAACTGGGATCGACCCATCCCGCATAGTGGAATGTATTTGCTATAGGTAAACAACAAAACGTTGAGGCTAAGATCATTGCCGGAAGAGAGTTGCTTGGTGATATTTTCAATTAGAAGGAAGGTTTTATCATCTAATGGCTTGGAGGTCGGGGGCATCAGGACAGTTCTTCCACGGGTCGATCACATGACAAGAAGTGACGCCAGTCGCTTCGCATCACCGCTAGATTATGTACTCATCATGTCGCATACTTGTTTCCATTACAGATTAAAATATCCATCTTAACCTTGGGGTTCCGGAAAAAAACTGCGGATGTGCGAAATAGCCAGCATGTAACTTGTATTGTACTCGATTCAAAAATCGATCATGGAATGTCCCAGAACTTACGTTCTCTGAAGTCCCATGAGTTCAAAAAATACTTTAATAAATATATGTATATGTCTTTCTTTGTCTTAGGACTAAAGAAAAGTGGAATACATAAAGAAGATTTATATTTTAGCTTAACATCTTCCAGAGATGTAACAGGAATGATGTAGATGAGAGGAGGTATTACGGAATGCCATTTATATGTCTAAAAATAACTGAGTTTTAAATAAAAATCTCCAAATCATCATGAGTCCTTACTACAACTTTCACTTGTGAAAAAACAGCTATTCATTTTGTAGTTACAAAAACAACCTATTTATAAACATGTTATAAATGGAGGTTAATATGAAATAGTTGGGTATTATGGAATATGTGGTTTGAAACAATGATAGGTTTAATGTTTATAAGACTAGACCACAGACCAAGTCTAAATGATTGAAAAAATAGGTTTTGTTTGCATTTCAGTGAGTTTAGTCTTTAAAAAGTATATTATGGATTTAAATTCGGCTATATTTCTATTTATATAAATCATAATAACTGCCATGTAGGTAAGATTGACTGGACGAAACCAAGAGATCCATGGTTCAAATCCAGGCCATGACATTGAATTTTTCATGTTGACTCTATCAAAAACCTTAGCCTATATACGGCTAGTGTAAAGAAATTATTAATTTGCATAAATTAACTAAAATAATAAGAGTTAAATGATGAAGCCTGGGACTCAAGTACGTACGATAGTAAGTCGCCACAAACGTTGTATCTCAAATACGAGAGTCCCTAGTGGTTTAGCAGGGAAATATATGAGTCAACTGGAGAATTTGCCAGGACGGCAAGTTGGTCATGGTAGCTCAATGGGTAAGAGGACTGAACGGAAACCAGGAGATCTGTGGTTCATATCCCGGCCGTGGCATTGAATTTTTCAGTTTGACTCTGTCTATTCAAAACCTTAGCCTATATACGGCTAGTGTGAAAGAAAAATTAATTTCCATCAATTAACTTAAATAATAAGAGTTAAATGACGAAGCCTGGGACTCAAATACTTATAATAGTTAAGTCGCTATAAACGTATCGCGAATACGAGAGCCCCTAGTGGTTTACCGGGGAAATATACGAGTCAACTGGAGAATTTAATGTCAGAACGGCACGTTGGTCATAGTAGCTCAAGGGGTAAGAGCAACTGGACGGAACCAGGAGATCCGTGGTTCAAATCCCGGCCATGGCATTGAGCATTTTAGCTTGACTCTGTCATAATAACTATTTAGCTACTAATATTATACTCAAAGCTCAATTTTAACTTTATTTCTATTCACTATATTTTGTAACCTTATATGGAACACTATACTTTAACGTAGGGTATTAAAAATACTTGGTATTCCATAATACCCGATACAGCATCTTGGACAGTGATCCTTTAAAGTAATGGAGGAATCTCTGCCACCTAAAAAGCGACCACAATATAACAAACTACAATTCTTTTAGTGTACCTTACGCTAAACTTCAACGTTCAAGTCGCATGCGTACTAGAGGGTTAAAATGATTGAAAATTTCTCTGTAAAAACTTTTGAATATCACAAAACACACTTCTTGAAATAACAATAAGCTGTCAACTCTCACTACAGTGTATTATTGGAGTTTTTTGACTACTTCATGCCACTCCCACATGATGGCAGCAGCAAACAGAGCCAATATCTCTATTCCATATTTCCCGACTGTTCCATATTCTCTTCTGCTAGCATAGAAACATTTTAGACCAGCTCTAACATTTGTAATTAAAATGTGACAGGTTTAATCCGATATCGTACACACTATTTGATCATGAATAGCTGTATAATAAAATGAAATATTAGGTTTCAGATTTGGTGATGAAGTGGCTTAATGTTCACTTACTGGAAGTGCTTGCAGTACCCACCATGAGCATCTCCGAAGAGTGCTACAATCTAGTACAGTGGAAGCTGCACATGATAATGCAATGTTTTCGTATAGTGTAGCCATTGAGGGCCTTATTGAACGTAACAAGGAAAACTGATAGGTAAGAGAGGAATCTGGGAATAGTAACACTTGGTGTCAGCCATAAGCTGCAGTGTCTGAAGCTATTAACTTCATCATCCCCGTGTCTGTTTTGTTTCCAAATTCCAGCAGTTGACGGAGCCCCTTTATTCCCCACGGTTCTGTTTTTTGTATCGCCTCTCTAACACGTTGCGACAACCTGTTTGTTTCACAAGATTAAACATTCCATCTCTTGCTGCTTTGCTCCTCCTCTTACTCTTGTATGGCGCCTGGCTCAAGAGATCCTTTGGCGGGTTTGTATCACTGGAAAACCGAAAGCAAAATTGCAACTGAACCAACAAGTTTCACGTGTGCGCCCAAAAGATTGAGTTTTGCACTCTGGTAGTTCGTAAACATGTTGGGAAACAATTACAAAATAGCTGAGCGTTACATTCACATGGCTTTTTCTAACACCGCCCCTCTAATAGTTACTTTTATACTGTTAACTGTCCACTGTAGGTAGATAATAGATAAGGCATTGTCTTATATGCACATAGATATACAACGTAAGGGGAACACATCGTGCATTACGACCTGTCTATTGTAACTAGCACTCATTAGGAGAAGCGATGATATAAAGGAACTACCGGGGGCTACAGGCCGCGGGCAGATAGGTTACAGGTCCCAATAATTCTAGGTTTTAAGACACCTTCCACTGCTGGAGTTGCCTAGATGAACGACACATCTACTGAGCAGCATTCTAATGTTCACGGCGAGTACTGTCTGCCCAACACAAGAAGGCAAGTGGGGCCTGAAGTGAAAGAGAGCGGTCTGTACTATTTATCTGCTCTAGTAGTTGAAATGAGTGTTGAAAGTACATATGAGTCACCCCTGCTGTCAGATCTAATGCTCGTTTCAGTAACTGCAGTGATAGGTATTATGTACTGTCTATCCACCACAAGAAGGCAAGTGGGGCCTGAAGAGACAGGGGGGTTTGTACTTATGCTATCTGCTCTGGCAGTGGATATGTTTACTACGAAATGAGTGTATGAGAGTACATATGAGTCACTCATGCTGACAGATCTAATGCTCGTTTCAGTAACTGCAGTGATAGGTATTATGTACTGTCTATCCACCATAAGAAGGCAAGTGGGGCCTGGAGAGAGAGAGAGAGAGAGAGAGAGAGAGAGAGAGAGAGAGAGAGAGAGAGAGAGAGAGAGAGAGAGAGAGAGAGAGAGAGAGAGAGAGAGAGAGAGAGAGAGAGAGAGAGAGAGAGAGAGGGCGTTTGTACTTATGTTATCTGCTCTGGTAGTGGATCTGTTTACTTCCTCGGGAAAAAAAAAACTTATCGAGTTACCTGGATAACGGTTTTTTTTTTTCCGAGGGTTTCCTGGGCCGCACCGTGGCTCAGTGGTTAGACCGCTTGGCTCTCACCAAGGTGACCCGGGTTCGATCCCAGGCGACCGCAAAGTGAGATTTGTGGTGGACAACACGGCGCTGGGGCGGGTTTTCTCCGGGACCTCCGGTTTCCCCCGCCATCTCATTCCACCGGTGCTCCATATTCATCTCATGTACCATATGTGTCACCACCTGCGGTGCCGTATGTAGTAAAAGCGGGCGTTAAACACTACACATTTCATTTCCGAGGGTTTCCCTTATCCTGAAAGACGAATGTCGGGTAACTCTAAACTCCATGGATCCCGGACGCATTGAGCATCATTTCACCCATTTCATTCATCGTCCGATATGACTAAATGTTGGAGGACGAAAATTAAAATAAAAAAAACTAGTGAATGAGTGTGCACATGAGTCACCCATATTGTTAGATCTAATGCTCGTTTGAGTAACTGCAGTGAGAGGTATTATGCATGTGTGAGTTATGTGACAACACTGCTTTTTACATGAACCTAGGATCCTTATCATATCCCGAAGGCGAGCTAGACATGATGCGGACAGCAAAAGTGATTACGTTACGCATTTTCTGCCTTGCCTTCTTGTGTTGGGTGGACAGTACCCAATATCGATTACGGAAAACTATAAAACAAACCCAGGTTACAGAGTACGGTCAACGGGAATCGAACCTAAACCTCGAATGGCAGCTATCTTGATTTCATTGACTTGCAGTATATTTTTATGTCTTTTTGTTAACGAATAACGCATTAACTCATGTTTCTAAATCAGGGAGCTGCGATTACAAACAGAAACAAAACACTACTGTTTTAATTTTCCTTTTCTAATGGCTCATGCATGGTGATGTTCCCTACATTAATGTAGCCAGCTATTCTTATGTTGTTTTTCAAAAGATTTTATAGGCGCGATAAAACTCTATTTTTATGACGAATGTCGGCCTCGAGTTTCATATGTTTTTCTTCATAAGGACACGTCTTGGTCTGTTGGAGAGCTAATCAGTCTGGTATTCATCTAGGTCTTTATCTCAGAACTTGTAGGTATTGCTCCCTTCTTTTAATGCTGTTTTCTCTGCAAGCTTTTTTATTTATACAGGATGTTTGAAAATGCTTCTTTCAAAAACGAAAAATCAATTAAATACCTGAAGCTTATAATCTTCCAAGGATGTGACAGATTTTCAAGAAAATCCACCCTAATATGGTAAATTTCAAATATTTTTCAAATATATTTTTTTCAAAAGTGGCTGTAATGATTTTGATTAAAATGTTGTATGCTTAAGGACAATGGGTAATTATGAGGCAATTTCTGACTGCTATTTTAGTGCCAAATTTGATTTTCATTTTCTCGAAAACTATTTAACACAGGGAAATCAATCTTTGACACTCAATAAAGCAATCTTTTCTTAATACAATCCATGTAAAATGACCTTTGTATGGCAATAGGTAATGCTACAGACTTGTCATAAACAAACTTAAAAATTTAAAAATTGTCAATGATATGGGAATATTCAAATACACTTTTCTCTATAACTGTCAATTGTTTTTTCTGAATTTGTTATGTGCTTTGATACTTGCATTACGTGATAATTTTATTTCTACCTAAATCTGCTTCTCACATTTTAAAATAAGTGCCTCCCCCAAAAGAAATTATGTGAATATTATGAACACAATGTTTAATTTTACAAGCATATAAGTTGTAAGAGTAGTTTCGATTTATATTTAGAAAGGGTTTGAAAAATTTATAAAAAATGTGTAAAAATACATGTAATTTTGTGATTGGCTGTAGAAATAATTGTATTACGTAATGTAGTGACGTAGTAGTAAATCGGCCTATCATATAAAAGTAATATATGGGTGGCGACAGTAACTAAGGATTAAATAATCTTGGTGTAGAAACCGAAAGAAAATTCGTCTTTCTTCCTGGAACGCGGAGAAGATGAAAGTAATACGTGGACGTGCAGGAGTGAGCAATTTTATGTAATAAATAGTATATAGAAATATGGAGTGCCATGCCATGCCATGTGGTGCTGGCTGGCTGTATAAAGCCAGGAGGTTTTTGCTGCGCGTCCACCCGTTAAGGGTTTTACCGCAGGTAAGGTAAATATCGGGGTATTGTAGGGTGAAATGTTGATTTTTAGAATGGTGAATTTTTATGAGGTTACTAGTATGTACCTGGGGGTTAATGGACAGGTTGCAACACCTTGCACCCTGGTGTTTTATTTGTTTAAATTTTTGGGTAGGAATATGGAGTGGAAATTAAGGTGTAGGTATATACTCAGTTTAGCATACTTCTAGTTTCAGACACATTCACTTGTTCGTTCGATATTCTCACAGCACACATTACAGCTACTACTTTATTGTCACATATTAAGACTCAGTTAAAATTAGATAACGTCTGAACAATTTAATTAACAGTTTTTATAAACTTTGTAAATTATTAAAAAATTTCTTTTCTTCGATCAGATATTACACGTACTGCCATCTATCCGGCAATGTGGTTTACAACGCCGCATTCTATATCAGGCGTGCAAGATCGTTTGTCTGCTCAGAGATCTCTTTATCTGACTAGCAGTTGTTTTACGTGCCGTTAATCTACGAGCATGAGATCTTGACTTTATTTTCCTTTCGAAAGAAACCATGTTAAGGGTCTTCACCCTTCCGCTGGCTTTGAAGCTGTGACCTCGGGAACCAGAGGCTGGTATGTTACCCCTAAATGATATTAGAGGTTCTATGTATGCTCTAGGAGCATTTTAAGAAAAACATGCATGTGTTTGTGTCTCTGAACAGCATAACTCAAAACTAAAATGTCAGAAAAATGCTGGTGTTGTGAAGGTGGATAAACACTGAAACTGATATTTAAGTTTACTATATTTTAAGATTGTGTAAAAAGACATTGTATTTTCATCATCCCCAAATATTACATGACTAACAGTGTCTTTATATTTTGAATTTGCTGATCATTCGGAACCAATAATTTGTATGTTCTAATTTTATGTAATCATTAAAGATTTGTAACCGTTGTTTTGAATTTACCCTCGAAAGGAAAAAAAAAAAAATAATGTTGTTTATTTGTTTTCTAATGTCATTTAAAACTTAAAAATATTTTAAGCATGTTTGAAAATTCCTTTAATATTTAAATCAAGTTTAGTAAATTAAATTGTAAAAATAAATATTAGTGTATATAGGTTTTCTACGAGTGACGTACATAAAACGAAGTTTGTTCGTCGAAGAAGCTGGACGCTTATATATTTCAGACGTGTGCAAATTACAGCTTTTAACCATCTGACCAGCAAACTTTAGCCATGAAGCCTACAACTCTTAACCCTAGAGGCCTCAGATTATACCTCAATACGTAACCTCTAGATCCTACACCCTAACCTCGAATCCATACGACCTAACCACTAAACCTACAGCCTTTAACATCCAGATCTGCGAACTTAAGCTACGAGACCTACATTCTATAACCCCCAAGGCCCGAAGATGGTACCTCAAGACTTCACCACGTGACCAAAAGAGATGAACACCTTAACCAATATACATAGCCTTTCAGATTAGAAGACTTTATCACGAATCCTAAGATATAAGCATAAGACCTCAAAACCTAACAAGATGGAATAGTTCATAAAAGCGAGGAAAAAAAAAACCAAGAATCCCTAGTAACAAAAAGACCTCAATCTTTAGGAAAACAGAAGCGGATGCACAAAGAGTTAAATTTACTATATAAAGATCTCTAATCAGCATATATACCTCTGGCAGTGACAAAGATATTTCTAGCAGCTCTAACATCAACATGCCTCAAGGATTTTACGCCATACATACAAGTGTTAGTATGATACAAATAGTTAAGCTTAAAAGATATGGGTTAGATAGAGGAGAAAAGAAACATGCGTAGGATCGGTTGAGGAATGAAGAATAGAGCAGCTTAAGAAAAGAGAACGTATGCCAATAGCAAAAACAACTGGGTTAAAGAAGACAAGGCATAGGAGTATATTAGGTTAGGTTAAAGTGATAGATTAGAGGAACTTAAGGAAAGAGAACAGCTAGGTTAACAGATGCAACAAAGGATGACACTAGCAGATACACAGCTAGGTTAGGTTAAACAATGATGAAAGATGGCGAAAAGAAAGGAGTATATTAGGTTAGGTTAAAGTGGCAGAATAGAGGAACTTCAGGAAAGAGAACTGCTGAGATAGGTTAGATTATGTTAAAGAATAATGAAAAAAGGCGAAAAAAGAATATATTAGGTTAGGTTACAGTGGTAGAATAGAATACCCTAAGAAGAAAAAAGAGAACTGTCAGGTTAGGTTAGGTTAGTTTATAATAGGGTGAAATAGTAAAGCATAATAGATGGACTTGCTTTAGGATTAACAACCTTCACTCGCTGGATTAGTAACCTGAACTTCAAGATCGTAGGACTATACCTCAGTCCATAAAACATAATCCTAAGACCCCCTAGCCTTTAGCATCTTCACCAACAGCCTCTACCTGTGAAAACCTGCAACTCATAACCCTCGAGCTTCCAAAACATACCTCAATACACACCCTCTAAATCCTACAGCTTTTAACCCCATGACCAACAGTCTTTGCCTATGAAAACCTGCTAGTCTTAACCCTAGAGCCTCCAGATCACACCTCAAGACCTAACCTCTAAATCCTTCGGCTTTCAGCCTTCTGGCCACAGCCTTAAGCTATGTAACCCACAGCTCTTAAGTCTACAGCCCCCTGATCATACCTCAAGACCTAACCTCTAAATCCTATAGCTTTCAGCCTTCTGGCCAAAGCCTTAAGATATGTAACCCACAGCTCTTAAGTCTACAGCCCCCTGATCATACCTCAAGACCTAACCTCTAAATCCTATAGCTTTCAGCCTTCTGGCCAAAGCCTTAAGCTATGTAACCCACAGCTCTTAAGTCTACAGCCCCCTGATCATACCTCAAGACCTAACCTCTAAATCCTTCTGCTTTCAGCCTTCTGGCCAAAGCCTTAAGCTATGTAACCCACAGCTCTTAAGTCTACAGCCCCCTGATCATACCTCAAGACCTAACCTCTAAATCCTTCTGCTTTCAGCCTTCTGGCCACAGCCTTTAGCTATGTAACCCACAGCTCTTAAGTCTACAGCCCCCTGATCATACCTCAAGACCTAACCTCTAAATCCTATAGCTTTCAGCCTTCTGGCCAAAGCCTTAAGCTATGTAACCCACAGCTCTTAAGTCTACAGCCCC
Source organism: Mantis religiosa (assembly GCA_030765055.1). NCBI lineage: Eukaryota > Metazoa > Arthropoda > Insecta > Mantodea > Mantidae > Mantis > Mantis religiosa. The sequence continues at coordinate 11,159,605 of CM060956.1, forward strand.
CTGATCATACCTCAAGACCGAACCTGTAAATCCTATAGCTTTCAGCCTTCTGGCCAAAGCCTTAAGCTATGTAACCCACAGCTCTTAAGTCTACAGCCCCCTGATCATACCTCAAGACCGAACCTCTAAATCCTTCGGCTTTCAGCCTTCTGGCCAAAGCCTTAAGCTATGTAACCCACAGCTCTTAGCTCTACAGCCCCCTGATCATACCTCAAGACCTAACCTCTAAATCCTTAGGCTTTCAGCCTTCTGGCCAAAGCCTTAAGCTATGTAACCCACAGCTCTTAGCTCTACAGCCCCCTGATCATACCTCAAGACATAACCTCTAAATCCTTAGGCTTTCAGCCTTCTGGCCACAGCCTTATGCTATGTAACCCACAGCTCTTGGCTCTAAAGCCCGCTGATCATACCTCAAGACCTAACCTCTAAATCCTTCGGCTTTCAGCCTTCTGGCCACAGCCTTAAGCTATGTAACCCACAGCTCTTAGCTCTACAGTCCTCTGATCATACCTCAAGAACGAACCTCTAAATCCTATAGCTTTCAACCTCCTGGCCACAGCCTTTAGCTATGAAACCTACAGCTCTTAGCTCTACAGTCCTCTGATCATACCTCAAGAACGAACCTCTAAATCCTATAGCTTTCAACCTCCTGGCCACAGCCTTTAGCTATGAAACCTACAGCTCTTAGCTCTACAGCCTCCCCAAATCATACCTCAATACATCCCCTCTAAATCCTACAGCTTTTAACTTCTGACCAGCAGCCTTACCTGTGAAAGATCTGCAACTCTTAAGCGTAGAACCCCTCGTGACCTATCATCATGATTTATAGCAAATTAAGAGGATTGACTAACCTCAAAAACACTGTCTAAATCCATTAAATATACAGATTGCGCATGGCAGCCATCTTGCTCTTTTGGGTCTGGCCTGAAACACTCCTCTCTATCCTACTGATGACCATGACTTTCCCAGCAGAAGCAGCCCCTTTTGCTTTTTTGGGGGTTGGTGATGAAGGAGATTTCCACACTGAGCTTTGCTGTTTGCTCTCAGGATCAAAATGATGTAGCCAAGTTTCATCAGTAGTGATTAAGTTTGAAAGAAACTCCGGATCTTCCTCTAACATCAACTTTAACTTCATACAGACCTGCATGTGAATGTCCTTTTGTTTTAGAATCAACAGTCTTGGAACCCATCGCGCACAAACACGTCTCATGTGTAATGTTTCTGTCACCAACGTGTGGGTGGCACCCAATGAAATGTTCAGTATTTCAGAAAGTGATCTTAAGTTAATTCGTCGATCCTCTCTCACAATGTCAGCAGCAGTGTTAATGTTTTCTTCCGTAAGAGCAGTAACTGGAGCACCGGGTGCACCTTCTTTTGAAATTGATTGTCTCCCCTCTTTAAACATTTTAAACCACCTTCGAGCTGTGCTGTAGGGAAGAACAGACTCTCCATAGACCTCCTGTAACATTGTATAGGTCTCAACTGAAAATTTGTTGAGACGAAAGCAGAATTTCAAAGCTGCATATTGTTCCTCGCGTGTTACCTCCATTGCAGCGGTAGGCGATACTGAACATATCTGAACTTGCCTGGTTCTCACAGGCGGGAACCAGGAGTACCAACAATGAAACTACTACGGCGTGTTTGTTTTACATTAAGCTAACAGACTATAATAAGATTGAATTTTAGTGCGAAAAATTATGACCGTAAAAAGATTATGATCATTTTTTATTGAACAGTCATCGTGCTTCAATTCTGTTTCCTGAAAATTATTGTATAATGGTTGGCTATTAGGAAAATCGTAACGGAATTTGTTATAACATATATTTATTTTTATCATTAATTTCATGGAAGCTATCTGGAACATCATCATTCAAAATTTAAGAAGCTATCGAGTAATATATAAAGTAAAAGAGCTCACCAAAATATTAAAATGTGTCTTTTGAGGAGCGACCAGCTGTGTTTCAGTTTTTCAATTTTATTTTCCAATTAAAAACGCAAGAATTGTGGATTGGTAATGTAGGTCATTTTGTGCGAACACGCCGCCTGCTCTCTGAATGACTTGTTTGTGTAGTAATTACATGTCAGGGCTGGCCGCCTCCTGCCCCTGCAATTTCTGCTTGTTTATAGCTTGCAAACTCTTTACAGGAAGTTGTATTTCTAAACACCTAACTCTCTTAATTACCATCTGTTGATTATTTGATTGCATCCTCGCTGTGACTGTAATTCTTCTTTCCTCTTAAATAAAATGAAATTTCCGCAAGAAACATAACTCAAACTTAATCGCTAAGTGTGGATATCATCAAGAGCCATTATATCTCCTCCAAATGTTTAAAATTCCATCTACTGTAACATCTATCAAGTTATTTCATTGCTGTTGCCGAAGTGTACGTTTAAGCTAGGTAACATTTTCAGAACTTGAAACACGTCGGGGGAGGGTTTAATTACAATGGCTGTTCAATAAAGAATGATCATAATTTTTCGCACTAAAATTCAATCTTATTATATTCTGTTAGCTTAATGTGAAACAAACACGCCGTAGTAGTTTCATTGTTGCTACTCCTGGTTCCCGCCTGTGAGAACTAGGCAAGTTCAGACATGTTCAGTATCGCCTACCGCTGCAATGGAGGTAACACGCGAGGAACAATATGCGGCTTTGAAATTCTGCTTTCGTCTCAACAAATCTTCAGTTGAGGCCTATACAATGTTACAAGAGACCTATGGAGAGTCTGTTCTTCCTTACAGCACAGCTCGAAGGTGGTTTAAAATGTTTAAAGAGGGGAGACAATCAATTTCAAAGGAAGGTGGACCCGGTGCTCCAGTTACTGCTCTTACGGAAGAAAACATCAACACTGCTGCTGCCATTATGACAGAGAATCCACGAATTACCTTAAGATCACTTTCTGAAATACTAAACATTTCATTGGGCGCCACCCACACGTTGGTGACAGAAACATTACACATGAGACGTGTATGTGCGCGATGGGTTCCAAGACTGTTGATTCCCGAACAAAAGGACATTTGCATGCAGGTGTGCATGCAGTTAAAGTTGATGTTAGAGGAAGATACGGAGTTTCTTTCAAACGTAATCACTGCTGATGAAACTTGACTACATCATTTTGATCCTGAGAGCAAACAGCAAAGCTCAGTGTGGAAATCTCCTTCATCACCAACCCCCAAAGAGCAAAAGTGGTTACTTCTGCTTGGAAAGCTATGGTCATTTCATTCTTTGATGTTCATGGAATGGTTTATCAGCATGTTGTACCTGCACACACATCAG